>BMAO01019279.1:0-205078 GCA_019973975.1 Trichonephila clavata
TGGACTGGTTCACATTGCCCGACGCGCCTGGTGTGGAAGGAAACATATTATCACCAACGAAGCCATAATTACAAATATTTATTAACAACGCACAAATACAATTAACGTCACACTATAAGTAGAAACCCTGGAGTGATTATTCAATTCCCTAGATTAATCCTGATACACAACTCTAACATTCAATTCTAACCTTTAAATCTAATATTCCCACTAAATAATCTCAGCTATCAGAATTGACAAAGGAGACGAACGCTTACTAACTTCAGGTCGATACTAACTATAATCCCTTTGATTATTTCAGTGATTAACAATATCAATTACTATCTAATACGTGCTAAGCTCGCTGGAAAGATCCGTAATTGATACTTACAACAAGTTTGGCAATTCCTTCTCTTACTGCTTTCTTACTAAATCTAGACTTTATATAATCGAATTCATTAGCATATCACTATCTCGTGTTTTTCCCGAGGAGGCTGTGAAATAGAATAATTGCTGGCCCCAAAGTTACCCAAGAGGGTTAATGGAAGATTGACGCGGATAGACCCGTCACAGCCCCCCTCAAGAAAAAAACAGGATTTATAAAAGGGTCTCAATGGCCCGATATAAATTACGTTGAAAATTTTAAGTCTTAACTTATCTAGATATCTTACATTTTAGTTTAGCAATAACTTCTGTAGAACAATACGCTAAAGAAATTCTCAAAAACTACTAGCTCAAACTTTATAATCACTCCCAGGTTTATAACTTTTACATTCATTATATAAGGTGTACCCCATTTGGGCGAGGACCAAGGAAAAACCTCCCACTGGAGGGAAAAACCTGGCCGTACACAACCCGTAATCTTAAATATTTTAAATATATCTTCGTTTTTTACATTTCTTTATCTTGAACACAAAAATCTTCAAAACATCAGGGTCAGCCACCCTGAAATGAGAACTGGATCAGTGGACGTACAAAAAAATTTTTTGAACACTTTATACACACAACATTGAATCCACACATATTTAAATTGTCAAATACTTTACAAATTTTATCTGGTTTCTAAAAATAAAACTCCCCTTCCAATCGCGTAGCGCTGTTAGTGTTATGGTTAAATTCCTTTCTCTGCGCCTCGAATCCCAAAAACCAGATATATACTAATATACATTTCAACAAGTTTATATATACACAATTATATACGATTTTCAAAATACTCAATATAAACAAACAATACAATGGATTCTCCCACATTTAGCCAAGCCTTTACGGTAAACAAATGTAAACATACATATGCTTTCCACAATTTAGAATATATTTAAATATACAAAAGGTCATTTCACTCAACGCAGTGAGACTTTTGCATTAGACAACATTATTAACAAAACAAGACTTGCTTCTTGCAAAAATTCAACCGACTACCTGTCAGTAAAAATATAAATGAAACAATACAACCTGACTAATATTTTGCTCCTCTTCTTTCTTTAATGACCCCTATCTGCACCTCCAATGATGTGGACCTTCTGCTGGGTTGATTCCCTCTTTGCTCCTGGCAGTCTTGTCTATATTATCGGTGACTCCTCAAGTTGTAGTTGTGACCTCGTCCTTCTTGATCTCTTCTAGATGGGGTGAATCTTTCATGGCCTGCCAATGATCCTATTGGTGATCTTGATCTGGCTTTACCATAGCTTTCTCCGCCGTCTTCAGAACTCCTGAAGTTGGACCTTTTCTGTTGGTGATCCCTTTCTGGAACTTGGCTACTGCAGCGATCGTCGACTTTGTAACGCTTCTTGAATTGCACATTCAACGAGATGGAGGACGGGAGTCTTCGCTTGTAGACTTACTTCTCTTTGGATATTTGCTCTTTTACTCTACGGCACTTCTGTAGGGGATTCGGTTCTCCTCTTGCCTCTTCTGGAGTGCTGAGTTTTCACGAATTTTTTCTGGCTCGCCTGTGATATCGAGTCAGTTAAAGTCCTCTTGCACCGACCCTTAGTCAGCTCGTGTCCACTCCTTTTTGTCTCTCTAAGATTATTTTTACTTCCTACTCTACCATTTCCTTTTCCCTCCTGTCTTCTACCAGACCCATTACTCTTAGAACCTTGTGACCTATTTAACCCATATCTACCATCCTAAAAACTACTCGAGTGATACTCGGATCCACCACTAATTGAAGAATCTACCTCCACTAAACCTTCATCACTTTTTCTTTGATGGTAAATTCGAACCTGATCTATATTGATTGTCGTTTTTTTTACCTGCCTTCCAAATTACAACATAATTGTTTTTAACACTCAGAACTCTAAAAGGACCCTCAAACTTAGGAAAAAACTTCGCAACCACCTTTTTACTGGCTGAACTAATATAGTGAGTTTCAACCAACACTAAATCATCTACCTTAATGTTAATTTCGCGTCTCCTTTTATTGTAATATTTCGCCCACTTTTCTTGCTTTTTCAGTGTATTTTGCCTAGCTTCCTCAAACACCTTTTCCATATTCCAAACCATAAATTCCGTACCATTTGTGACCATCACAAGTTTTTGAAATGGGGTAATAATTTTTCTGCCCAAAAATAATTCTGCTGGGTTTTTCCCGTCGTTTCATGGACTGCCATTCTTAGTGTGTATGCGAATTCATTTAAAAACCTATCCCAGGATTCATGATTATAATTTACAAAAGAAAAAATCATTTGTAGTAAATCGAGATTAACACGTTCCGTTCGATTTGATTGAGGTCGATACACTACTGTTTTGACATGTTTTATATCTAATCTCTCACTTAAATGTTCAAAAACTTCAGATACAAATTGGGGACCATTGTCACTAATCAATTTAACTGGAGCTCCATATCGCGAAATATAATTTTTGAACAGGGCATTGGCTATTATTTTTGCGGACGCCTTTCTGAGGGGTATTATTTCTAACCACTTCGTAAAATGATCCGTTATTACACAAATATATCGATATCTTTGGGGTTTCGATGTTGGGTAGGGGCCTAATAAATATAATGAAACTATTTCGTTCGGATAACTAGTTACAATCGGTAGTAAATGACCGGCCGGTAACACGTTCTTATAGTTATATTTTTGGCACGTTTCACATGTCAAAACATAATCGTGTATCACCTTACGCATGTATGGCCAATAACATGCATCCTTCACGCGTAAATAAGTTTTCCGTATTCCAAGATGTCCAGCCATAGGCTTATCATGAAATTCGTGCATTATAGAACCTCGCATCGATTTTGGAATATATACTCTCATTTCTCCGAGAGAGGATGCGTATTTCACAAAAAATAACAATCCCTCAATAAGTTTAAAATCCTGGGACCAGTTCCCACAGACCCCCGCATTTACTGAACTGTCGTCGGGGTTTCGTAAGTAGCGATATATATGACCAAGCTCGGGGTCCTGCTTTTGTTCAGCTATCAATTGTTCCCTTGACGAAAGTACCAAATCTCTAATTACTGCACAAGTTATATTGCTACCCTCAAAATTTTCCACAGGGTTCCGCGACAACACATCTGCCACAACATTTTGAATACCTGGTCTATGTTCCCATTCAACATTAAATTCGGCTAGCTTGAGTGACCATTGTATCATACGACTTGATAAATTTTTACCATTAGTGAGTTTCGTTAATGCTGCATGGTCTGTAATTACTTTTACATTTAACGATCCAAAGTAGGTGCGAAACTTGTTTAAAGCCCAAATCACACCGCTAAACATTCGCGTTCGGTTACTGTGCAATTGCGCTCCGCCTTATTAAGTGTGCGTGATGCATATGCTATGGGTCTCTGACTTTGCGTAAGCACCGCTCCAATCTCAATAGAACTCGCATCTGCAAAAAGCTCAAATTGTACATTAAAATCCGATAATTTTAGCACAGGTGCTTCCGTAATTGCACGTTTGATCGATTCAAAAGCAGCTTGTGCCTCTTCCGACCAATTAATTTTCCTACCCTTCTTTTTTAAATCATACAGTGGCTCGCAGAGATCTGCGTATCCCTTAACAAATTTTTGATACCATTGGGCCATTCCGAGAAATTTTGATACTTCTTTCAAAATTTTGGTGCTTTCATTTCGAGTATTGCCTTAACTTTAGATTCATCCGTGGCTATCCCATCCTTACTAATCACGAGGCCTAAGTATTTTAGTTTCTCACATCCAAACTTACACTTATATTTGTTCAACGTCAACCCCACTTCTTGTAATAACATAAATACTTCCCTTAAATGTTCCAAGTGATGTGCAAATGATGGAGACGCGATGATGACGTCATCCATATACACTTGGACACACTTCCCTATCACAGGTTGCAATATGATGTCTATGGCCTGCTGAAAATTTGGCGCTGCCCCTGATAGGCCGAATGGCATGTGCTTAAACGCATAAGTGCCCTTTTCCGTCAAAAAAGCCGTTTTGGCTACATCCCTAGCTAAATGAAAATAGCCAGAGCGTAGATCCAAGGTACTCATTATTTTCGTGTGAGGAATATTGGTCATTAAATTCTCTATGAGTGGCAAAGGATATCTCGGGTACTTAGTTATCGCATTAAGTTTGCGATAATCCACCGCAAATCTGTAAGCCTCGGTATTGTCCTGGGGTAACCCGTTCTTTTTACGACACAAAACTACAGGAGATGCGTACGCCGATTGAATTTCTACGATGGTGCCTTCTTGTAACATCTTATGTATATGATAGTCAATGATACCTTGTTTAACCCTGTCATATTTATATGGTCTGGAGACCACTGGAAGGCTCTCCCCCGTATCGATTTCATGATATAATACATGAGTAAGACCTGGTTTGTCTGAGAAAAGACTTTTAAAACTATTAAATAACGATTTTAAATCCATTTGTTGACTTTGGTTTAGTTGTGAACTCGAAAGATCAATTTCTACATTCTCCTCAACAACTTTTAATCTTCCATTTACGAATCCGGAATCGCTAGACTTTTCCTCGAAATTCATAGTAATCTTTGCGTTTCTTATAAAATCAACGCCTAAAATGCATGGATATTCGAGATCTGTCAGTATGTGAAAATCCCATTTTTTTGTGAATTCTCTGATTCGAATTTCTAATTCAACTGTTCCTACATTGTTGCAACAGGCGCCCTGAGCCGTTATAACTTTTGCATTTGATTTTTTTATTGGCTTATAAGAAAAATATGCCCTATACGTTTCTTCAGAGATAAACGACTTCTCGGCTCCAGTATCCCATAATGCCTTAGTGAAGATATCGTTCACTAAAATTGGCACATACGGGAGTTCCACAGGGGACATCCTTAAAGCAGAAACCCTTATAGGAGGTTTCTCATCAACATGCGATCGATCTTGATTTCGAACGCTTAAAAAGTTCAAATTTTTATGACTACCCCTATTCCATCGATTATTCGACCCCCGTTCAAAATTATCACTCGGACCCCTATTTCTATATTGATCTCTTCTATCACGACTTTCGAATCCACGCTCATTCCTATCAATACGGTTCCTGTTCTCGAACCCTTGATTACCATAGTTCCCCTGAGGTTTCGTCCCATAGGAAGTTCTATAACCTTGCCTCCTATCATTTTGACGTTCGACTACCCCAGTATCTCTCCAATTTCTATTAGTACGACCCTCGTTAGACCTCCTACTCACATCACAAGCTCGTCTTCCACTATTATTATTGCTTGAACCCGGATTGTCTCTTCTCAAATATCTTTCCTCATACTTGGATATCATCTGAAGCAACTGCAATTGAGTAGTTGGATTTCTAATCTCAATATATTCCATTAATTGCGGTTCCAAACGAGCAACAATATGTTCGATCAAACTCTCTTCCAACATATTTAATCCCAACTTTTTATGCATTTTAAGAATCTCGTAAATAAAGTCTGACGGAGCCTGACCGTGACCCTGATACGACGAATAGAACTTGACTTGCAATTCAGTCTTATTCCTAACCGCTGGGAAATTTGCCGTCAAAGCTTCTTTCAATTGCGCGAAATCCGTAGCAGTTTCTTTCACTATCGAAGATCCGAAAATTTCGAACCAATCTAAGGCTCGACCTCGGAGACGCCCTTTAAGATAATAACATGCCAAATTATTAGGTATCTCGTAAAACTTAACATTACTTTCAATATATTCCAAAAATTCATCGATATTTTCCACACCAGAAAAAAAAATCAGGCAAGAGCCTAAAATTGGATCCGACTCCCATCTCGGGGTTAAGGGAGAAATGTCCGGAGGAAAAACTCGTTGGGTGCCATTGTCGTGGCCCAGTCCTATCTCGGACTGAGTTCACATTGCCCGACGCGCCTGGTGTGGAAGGAAATATTATCACCAACGAAAGCCATAATTACAAATATTTATTAACAACACACAAATACAATTAACAAGTCACACTATAAGTAGAAACCCTGGAGTGATTATTCAATTCCCTAGATTAATCCTGATACACAACTCTAACATTCAATTCTAACCTTTAAATCTAATATTCCCACTAACTAATCTCAGCTATCAGAATTGACAAAGGAGACGAACGCTTACTAACTTCAGGTCGATACTAACTATAATACCTTTGATTATTTCAGTTATTAACAATATCAATTACAATCTCATACGTGCTAAGCTCGCTGGAGAGATCCATAATTGATACTTACAACAAGTTTGGCAATTCCTTCTCCTACTGCTTTCTTACTAAATCTAGACTTTATATAGTCGAATTCATTAGCATATCACTATCTCGTGTTTTTCCCGAGGAGGCTGTGAAATAGTATAATTGCTGGCCCCAAAGTTACCCAAGAGGGTTAATGGAAGATTGATGCGGATAGACCCGTCACAAACTGATAACATAAAATCCACGAATCCCGATCTACGCTACAATATATTTCCCTGTTTATCCTAATCAATTACCAAGCTGATAAGGAAAACGATCTCTTATTAATTTTTTTCCCTAGAATCACATTTCCTTCAAGTTGAAATTTTGTGTGAAGAATACAAATAATATTTAAAAAATTATACTTGTGCGTATTATCACAACCGTATTAGCCCCATTATATGAAACGAAGCACAAGGTTGCCAACAGTCCTGAAACATCAATAGCTTGACTGTTTTTTGTATACTTAGAGGAGGAGGATAGTGTTCCCACTTTCATGTTTATTAAGAAGTCCCTCGTTTTTCCCCACACTTATGCGCAATTCTTCATATATAATCGGATTTATTCTTTGCATTAGTGCGACCCAAACTTTTAATATTTGTAATCCAATTTTCAATCATAATTTTCATACCACCCCCATATAATATATAACTATGTATTCGAACGCAATAACATTGTACTTTGAAGCTAAAGGTATAACACAACCTTAATTATAAACCGTATTAATTATCCGTGTAAATTAAATTTTGTAAATGTTACCTTTTATTAATAGATATTTTAAGTACAGTAGAACGTCGTTTATCCGAACGTTTACTGTCCGGGCGTCAAATATCCGAACCAAAATCCGGATACGTTTTCGAACAGTGCATTGCTCAACATTTGTTTCCTGTGAGGCCAAAAGTGACGGAAAAACCCAAGGTGAGGGATATTTGGGGAATTTCAGTTGTGTGATTTGGTAAACATCTGCGCGGAATATTAGGTAAGTTTGTTTCCAAGTGAGGGGGAGTATACGAGCTATTTTGTTGAGTTTTGTTGATGTAGAAACTTGGATGTCATGCGATGCAGAAGACTGTATATTTCACATGCTAAATAATGGCGAGATTGTGACTTCCGTGCAAGAAGAATCCGACCCTGTCGACGATGAAACGGATGAAGATGACAACGAAAGTAGCAAGGGTCCATGAAATGCTGACGCGTTTTTTGTGTTAGAGACAGCTATGGAGTGGTACGAACAACAGAGTGCTGTCCTACTCAAATACTGCTGCTGAATAGAATCAGAGACATTGCAGTGAAAAAACGAGGTGTACAATGGTATAGCGAAAAATAAGTGATTATTTTCCACACTAAAGGTAAAATTGCGACATTCTGCACTTATTTGGCTTTTTCTTCGAGCACGTTTCCAAAAATGTGATGATTTTCAATATTTGTATAGTGTCCAGTATCATATACTGCATGAATCACATTAGGTTTTCGGTTATCCGAACAATCGCGTATTTGAACGGTGTCCGGTCCCAATTGATTCGGATAAATGACGTTCTACAGTAAGTAGCTTTCAAGTAATAGTATGAATATTGTATTACTTTTTCTTTCTAATTTTCAAATTATTGCAATATATGCAACGTGTATTTTATTTTTTATTATGTCAGAATGCCCTTTGTTTTGCTTCTCAATAAATTAATACTTTTTTTTAAATTTTTGACTCGTTTGCGCCCTTCACATAAGGTTATAATATCCCCCCCCCAGGGGCCGTGCCCTACAGTTTGAGAATCGCTATTTTACATAGTTATTTTTGTAAGAGGTTTTTGTCCTTTCTTTTACTGAGACATCTCTTTTTTATTTTTATTTTTAACTTACCTTATTTTTTAAATGCTTTAACGGAAAAGAAGGCTCTCCCATAAAAGAAATTCAGAAACTCTTTAATTGATTCAGAAGATGAAATTTATGACGATTATAATTATAAGTTAGAAAATAAAGAATGGTATTTATAGACCAAGCAGGAAGAATTAGATCAAAGGAAAATATAATTTTAATTTTTTTAAATGTTTGTAAATACAATTTAGACTTATTCTTAGGACTCTTTAAGTATTATGAATTCTAATGTATTAAAACAGAATGGATTAAGAGTATGATGTATTTTGCAAACATATTCTAAAAGTGAAAACAATTAATACATTCATTAACAGTAGTTTCGAAAAAAGCATAGTTTTTTTGCTACATATGTTTTAAACACGTACAAGAACTTTTAAGCAAACACATATTTCATGCAATTTTCTTCTTGATTGAAGCCTTAAGCATGTGTCTCAAAGCAGATATTTTCATTTAAAAAATATAGAGCTTCAAAGTACTAAACTATTTCGGAAGAATTCTTTAACGATCTAAGAAAATCTAAAGCTTACGTTATGACATAAAGAGATTTATCATATAAAGCTCAGCATTTTACTTTTTCTTTTCTTTTATATTATTGATTATGCTCATAATTCATTAAAAATTACATTTGTAATTTCTTGTTTTTAATTTCATTATTTTTTACACCAGCGTAAATTAAGTTTGTGTAACAAATTCCTGTATTTAATAGAATGAAAAAAGAATTCAAAATATGTTACATAATTTAATGAATTTTCTGACAATCAAAACATAAATAAGTTTTACTTGGATAAAACTAAATTTTGTTTAGCTCATTGTACCTTTGATTAAAATGAAATAAGCGTTTCTTTTTTATACGCAATGCTTTATATTATCAGCACTGTTTTATAAAATGATAAATGTTTTAACCTTTAGAGGACGGTTGGTCGATCTGGACTCCAAATGGACAGTTTGTGTAAAAATTGAGAACACATATATCTCAGTTACTAAATATAATGCATGCGCAGGTGACATTTGGATCAAAAATTAATATTATCAATGAATAAATAATATTAACATTACATCATAAAATTTTTTAATAATAAATTAAATTTTTAAAAGTCTTTTCCTATTACATCAAGAATATGTTTATCTATGTACTTTAAATATTATTTTAAGATATATTCTTCTAAGTGTGGAATGGGATTCCCCGAAAACCAGTGCCGAATTATTCATTAGGTGGAGTAGGGGATTGCCTATAGGCCCCAAGTTTTTAGAGGTCCCAAAAAAAACCTTTTAGGGGTCCCCAAATTTTTTGCTGCAAGAATTAGTTTTTATTACAGATTCGAATAAATAATTGTTTGGTTACATATTTTTTTAATTTGCTGATTGTTTGTTATTTTATTTGTGCAATGAAATATATTGCTAAAATGTTGTGTAATAAGATTATTAGGCTGTAGGGCCCCGAGAACTGGACTGACTAGGAGGGTCTCAATGTCGTTTTATCCAACACTGCGGAAAACATCTTACAGTTTTAAGGGTTCCATCAGCCGAAAAAGTTTGACCACTGATCTTTGTCCAGAAATAAGAACTCTTCCATGACCAAGATTCAATGCTGTCCCCTCCCCCTGAAAAATAAAAAAGAACTAGCTTTTCTTCACCAGTTTTACGATTGTGACCCCCCTCCCCAGTCCTTAGCGAGTGTCCCCTTTCGCTGAGGGGAGAATTTTGTTGAAAGGAGTACCCGAGAGAGAAATTTATTGCCCATCTTGGGAATCTTTAGAAAAATATTTGCGCCAAAAATTTCGCAATTGCCAACGCCATCTAGATATCATGTAAGATGTTAACTAACAAAAGGCTTTCACCTTAAAGGACGGCGTTGGACGTTGTAGCAACTACGCACTGCTTTCCCCTCTAAATAGCCATGGAATTTCAGCGCCAAAAACACATGCGAAATTGGGATTGCCAACTTGGAGATTTATCTCGAACGTTGGCATTATTACGATAAAACGTACCAAAAAATACACCGAATTATAATTTACAACTTTGTTCTTGAATAATTAAATATTTACAATCGTTCTTAATGAGGGCATCACTGTCTGGAATTTTAACTTCTGTCTCATTTCTTTAACACACTTTTTCCTAAATTACTTTCACGAAACAAAAACAGAGTTTCTAATGATGTTTGCTGTTTGATAGTGCCGCCTTGGGAGGGGGGAGGAGATTTCCCCATCGTAGAAAAACTTTAATTTATTTGTTGAAAGTATTTAAATAAAATTCTGTCTCAGAACCTTTTCTTTTCAGCATTTATCTCTCCTGACAGGATAAAGAAAAAAGAAAAAAAGTATTTCGTCATTGGCTTAAATATAAATATATCATTTTTTTTATGTAACAAATTTTAAATTGGTATGATAATGAATAAAGAATTGTTTCTCCTATTTTTAGATATAAATACAGCTTGAATTTCACCTTAGGCCACATCTATTT
Organism: Trichonephila clavata; assembly: GCA_019973975.1. Classification (NCBI taxonomy): domain Eukaryota; kingdom Metazoa; phylum Arthropoda; class Arachnida; order Araneae; family Nephilidae; genus Trichonephila; species Trichonephila clavata. The sequence continues at coordinate 10,946 of BMAO01019279.1, forward strand.
AAGTACACATTTTGAAATGTAAAAAAGGTATGTTTGTGCTTTTTCATATGAAGCGAAAATTTAAGCTAACAACTATTGAATTTCAGTGATTCTATGAATGTCAGTTTTGCAGATTTTCATCTCTTTCATATTCTTTGGCAATCAATAAAATATGTATTATACATTTTAAGCAATCGAAAATGAAGAAAATGCTCTTAGGGTAAAAAGAATTAAGAATAATAGCCAAGAATCATTTAATTCTTAAAATTAAAGTATAATTTGCTTATGTAAATATTGTTCGATTTTCGTTAGTGTTTTTATCTCAGTGGAAGTGAAAAATTGAAAACAGGCTATTTAAGTGTAATTCTTCTATTCGCTTTTTTTATCACGTAATATTCATTTTTTAAAAAAATATATAGTATATATGTTACGTAGGTCGGTTTCGAGATTTGGTGCTATCAGTCTTCAAGAGCAAGACAGTAGTTCTTAGGGAGCGATGAAAATTTATTATAGAAAAACAATCTTTGAAATACAGGTTACAGCACTAAAATTCGCTTAATAAATCCCAGAAGGTTCTTCAGACCTACAGCGCTCAGACACAACTAACAGTATATAAAGATATAATTACGTACTATTTAAGATTATCCAAAAGAACTCGCTCCATAGAAGCAACTAATCACTAGTCGACTCTTCAGCGGTCAAAACAATACTGACTCAGTTTTAGCGAGCATCTCCTATGTATAGGTCGTACGGATCTTTCAAGAAAGATCCCCTTACTTCAAAGAACGTGATATTAATATATTTCAAGTGTAATTTTCAGAAGTATCTATATGGTCACCAGCTCGCCAAAAATTGTCACCAACTCACCAAAATGGTCACCAAAAATGTAACCAGCTTGGATCTATCAACAACACTTCGCCAAATATCCATTTAATCACCATTATAATGTAAGGAGTGTCGTTGCTAGCGGATATTACAGTTTTAGCATAAAATAAATACAACAGAAAGTAATATTAACATATTAGGCATCCCGATATAAATTATTTACACTATTTTAAGCATTCATTACACAAAATTCATAAAAATAATTTGTTATGATCATCTTTCTAATATGCCATCTTTATTTGCTTTAGAACATATTTTTAAGCTAAAATACTCTACGTTATACATTTATTTTTTATTTTCATGTTACGTGTTGTCAGTTTCTGAGATTCAAGATGATGCAATTTAGTATATATATTTTCATTTAAATTGAAGCACTTATGTGTGTGTATACTTTTTCTAAGCCATTACTTTTAATAATACATTACCAGAATATTTTATTTTCATTTTGAGAAAATTTCATTTTTTTCTCACTTTCTTCGCATTAAAGATCATTTCAAATTTTCGACTAGTTCGGGGAAAATAGTACAATCTTTTAAATATCTGAGCTATCCAGTGGGAAAAATAAATAATAGGATTGAAACGGATTTCTCGATTCCAACGGATTTTTTTTTTCATTCCAAATTTTAAGTTTTTTCACTAGCAAAAAAAATTATCTTTTAGAAAGACGAGAAAAGCGCTTTTTTCCTTCTATGGATTAAGAAAAAAAGCAAAAAAGATAAAGATGATGCATTTATGTAACGTGGCTCTTTCAATACTTTTGTATTATCAGCTGACAATATTCCTTTCATGCATTTCTTTCCCGCCTAGCCGAAAGGTAGAACGATAAAAATAAATCGTCTTTCATTAGGTGAAAGGTGAAATGTTCCTCTAACAGCACTTAGCTTGGCAACTTTTTATTTGGAACAGCTGAAAATGTTCGCAGGAATCTGGCGAAAAAATCATATCTTAACATTAGAAAGGAAAAAGAAATGCATTATTAGATTTTTCTCTCCCTTTTCTTAAATATCTTTTTCTTATTCATTTTCATTCAAATTTTAAAAAACGTCTTTTACCTCTCTCTCTCTCTACCGTACGTTCTCTATATTTTCACTTATTAAAAAATCTATAAAGTAAATAAGATTTTAAAAAATTAGCTTATTTCTCTAGCTAGCATTACTGACCTTAATTGGAAGTATTATTACGCTATTTTTTAGATTCAAACTTTTGTTTTACACTTCCCTCGGATCAATGAGTGCAATATCTCATTGTGGTACTTACGGCTGAGATAAATAATAAAATCGCTACCAATATATTGAGGTATTATTACTTAAAAGATTTAAGCGTACTACTATGTTAAAAAATTTCTTAAAATGCTGCAGAGTACAAATGATAGACCCTTTTATAAAAAAGAGGGTGGGTCTATGTCATGGACACGGCCACGTGTTGTACGTGGATACGTCTAGTAACGGGTAATAATTTTTACATAAAATATTATTATTTATGTATATCATAATCATGTTTGAACACAATAAGTAATCCGGGTTTCCATGTTTTGTTTACGATGGCAACTATTTCCCTTCAACGAGTTCAGGAACGAAATCAAGTAAATAAATAATTAATGTATTATAATATAACTTTATTAGTTATAGGTCTGTGATAAGAAAAGTCGACACAAATGACATACAGGATACATCGAGATTTCTGATAAACTCGCGTTAAATCAATGCAGGTATTACCTAACGTTGTTGAAGAAGTTTCGATGTAACACAAATTGAACTCGCTGAGCATGAAGCCGGACAATGAGAGTTCTTGTGAGACCTTAGCATTAAAGTATCCGACTATCATAATTGGTGTAATAAGATCGGGAATAAATTAAGCGATGTTTTTGGGATATTTTTATAAGGATCATAACACATAAGGAGTTTAATTTCTGCTAACGCTGTGCCCGGATGGATGCTCACACACCCGAGTATGAATTTGAAGATGCCATTGACCTTTACGTTTACTAGACAGACATCGCCAGCCTTTGCGTCTTTCATTTCCAAATTAATTTCCGAAATGTCAATGTTAACTCTGTTACAATCAGTGAAGCTATTGATGTTACGATATACGGCGACTCCACCGGCTTTGTGACTTGATGATTATGATACCGCCACCGATGATGTAGTTACAATTTGTCTGCAATTAGCAGCATTACAATATGATCTCATATCAAAACCAGGCTCATTCGCTGGCATGGAATCTTCCTTCGAAGTCTAGCTGATTGCCAAAGAACCAGATTGTGGTTGGTGATGGAAGCAGTAGAGATGTGTTCTGGGTGCGAGACCAAGCTTTGCACATTAATGGGAGTGATAAGTATAAGACAACGCTGATTACAAAACTTTTTTACTTTGGTGACTAGTATTGGCAACAAATATTGGCCAATCTCTGTTACTCATCTCGTACCTCTCTAACTGTAGGAGATGCCTGAACATATTCGTGATAAAACTTGAAATCGTTTCGGGTATTGGTCATATAAAGTTCATCTAACGATGCAACGCGACTCAAAGCCACATAAACTTATTGTTTTTGCTGTGATTCATCAAATTGGCTCACAATTTGATCGAACATGCCTCCTTGTGAATTGTGGATCGGATCGCACACTCTGGCGCTATGGGAAACTGTATTCGGCAGCATTTGATCGTAGGACTGAGAGGTATGTTGGCACTGCACGTTGTTTTTGGTGTCCATTTGAAGTCGAGAAAGCCACATTTGCAGATTACATGTGGTTTAGTTTTGAGTCGACTTTGCTGACCTATCATTCGAGCAGGAATTCAATCCATAATCTAAGTGGCCACAGCCTGTGCCTCTAACTCCGCATAATGCTCGTCTTCACTGAGCAGCTCTATATTCTTTAAGCCACCAATTGCGCCTTTCACTATGCCATCCTCAACGTCGATGTAACCCAACTCCGGTGCACTTCTGCCACACTGTAGATGCTCGATCGGATCATCACCCGTGACTTTGGCCGCCACACATGTTGTTATTGTGTTCGCATGGAATGAATCCCAGTGTACTGTATTCTTGTGTTGCTTATACAATGGTTAACCAAGTAGAGAAATGTAGCCAAGGTTTTACCATTGACTTTTTGACCAAGCCGCTCAGATACGTATATTTATGCATCATGTTCTTCTTTATGTTAACATTGAACACCTGATCATCGTCCAATTGACACGGTAGTTGCTGCACCATTGTGTTTACATCCACGGGTACATTAATGACTTGTCCGATAATACCTTAGCTGCCGACGTATCTGCATGAATGGCAGTCGTAGTGATACTAGACGTGCACTAATCGAATCTAATGCGGGCGACCCGTGTTGCTTAGGTGGATACACAAATCCATTCGGACGTGACTACGTGGGCACTTTGTCCGAGTCCAGTGAATTTTTACTCATATAGCACCGTATAAAGTCAGTTACTAGCTTTTCAGTATTATTAAGCATCGGTAAGTGTTTTTTTTTTGTTGGCGTCAATGAGTGCAGAAGCCATAGTCGATCACACACACCACACTTATGTCCAAATGAATTGTTGATAAACGTCGTAGTAAAACGTGCGCTAGCTGCTGCCCAATATGCCTTCACAAACGGCGATCGTACACAATCGATGCCTACACAGTACGGTATCAATATAGAAGCGATTTTATCATCCACTTGCATAATTTCAACTGCCCCAGCAGCACATGTACTGGCACCTCGTTGATCTGCTCGGCCGCATTCATTCTTTTACGTTCCCGACAATGCTTGACTTGGTCGTATGGTGTTTTATTGGTACCATTCGATGGCTCTTAAGAAGCACTTTCGAACCGTATACGATTTCTGAATTTGGATTTGGCTTTTTGACGCGTATAGGCTGACATTATATATTTTTTACAATATATTTTTATTTTAACATCTTATTATATTCACTGTCACTATTTCACACTAGTTTATTATATACAATTGATGGATTTTGAGGAAAGCTGATGATTTTAGCTAAAACAAACATCGTAGCTTCTCCGAGTCAAAAGTTATACTAAATTAAAATCTCGATACGCAGCACAATGACCTCAAAATGGCGGCGCTTCCTCCTCTACCGAACACGATGAGTCACAGTCCTTACTTAGCGTAATGAGTTATTTGAGCCTTTAGCTATCCAGTGGTGTAATTGAATTTTGGATTGTGACAGATATTTAGCTGCAACACCAAACTGTATCCCCCGATTTTGTTATCATTCGTTTTTTTTTAATTGCCTCCCACTATGGAAGCAATTTCAAAGACGCATTTCCGTCAAAAATCATGTTATCAGAACTACGGCACATATTACAATAAGTGATACATGAATGTAATGATAAAAAAAAAACAATTTTTTTCTGTGGCAAATATTTAATGTGTGACCCTCTTGTTACACGGCATACATCCAGTCTGTAATTCAGTTCTTTCCATATATTTTGTACCATCATTTTATTAAAGGTTCGTAACTCTGTACAAATGCTTACTTGTCATCCTCTGTTATCTGTTATGTCAGTTGCAAATGATACAGCTTAAAGCTCAATTTCTTTCACAAAAATTTTAATACCATTTTCTGGGGCATTCCATATTTACAGGCGGAAGCTCTCATATACTTCCGTTGACTTCGAACAAAGCTTTATCTGGCCCTCTTTGATGCTTCTTACAAGACGCTTGGCCGGCAGCTGCTTTTCTCTATACGCAAACAACCTGCTTTCTTAAATTGCTGGTACCATCTCAAAATGCTATTTGTAATTGGTGCTTCTTTTCCGCCACGATTTCTAAATGCACTTGCAGCAAAATTACTGAAAAAACCCATGCACACTCTAATACGTATAAACTCTTCTCTGCCGTTATCGCCATGTTTGCATTTCAATCACAGCAATCTTGAATTTTACTGTTGAACACTAGTTGGGGGGGGGGGGACTTGGTACTTTTCTCTTTACATTCATGCACCACTCACTGAAGTAGTTTTGAAAATATGATTTTTTAAATTCGGATCCATCATATGTACTCACCTTGTATTCGATCTTCCAAGTAATTTGTGGAAAGAAATAATCTTTACTCTAATACCTACTACTCTATTACCTACAAAGTCAGATCTTGGGTCCCAAGCCCAAATACGTACTTCAAGTCAGTCAGACTCTTTGGGTCCCCTAGAATCCCTGCTTCTCCCAATTGCGGGTGTTGCTGGGGTGCACGTAACGCCACTGGTGCGTTACTGTAGGTTAAAGTTAATAAAGCTTTTGTATATTTCTGTGATAAGTAGATTATCATGGTCTCTTAATCTATTGTAAAGTTTTCTGGCTAATCGTGATAGAAGTGTTTTAATTAAAAAGGAATTTAAGGATCATTTTTTTCAGACTTAATCAGAATAAACATGGAGTATTTTTATAAGGATTCTTAATATTTTATTTCGAAGAATTTTATCTATAAAGACTTTAGCCACGGGAATTCATACAAGAGATGCATGCAGAATTGACTTGTTTTAAAAGAAGCTTATTTTATTAGAGAGAAAGAGGCTATATAATAGCTACCTATTAGAGAAAAGTATGAATTAGCTTTATTCCAACCGTCAGGACTGCTTTTGTCAAATGTACGAGTTTGAACTACACGCGAAGCACATTTTGTGAAAGAAAAATGTCTCTAATTTCATAAGAATTTGTTACATTGCAACTCATACATTTGTTTATAATATAGAGTTTTTAAAATTTCAAAGTATTTCATAAATAAATAATTTTTCCTTTTAACATGTAAAGTGATAGCTCATTTAGCATTACGGTATAGGAGAGAAATTACGAAACACTTGTTATATAAAAGAAAAAAAAATGTATCAAATGGGATAAAAATGAGTAGTATGAAAAAATAAATGTTTTTCTGCAGGATAGTGAAAGCTGAATATAATATTAATCTTTGAATACTTTTATATTTGAAAAAAATATTCTAAATTCGGGTCCTACTCTTTAACATTAACCAAAGACAGCCTAAGTTGCAACAAGTAGATATTTACAACTTTCTTCGGACGCTTTCCTCATTCCAGGGTGATCTAAGGGACAGTCCCTTCAGCCTCAGGAAGTGCGAGGTCATTGACCAAAAACGTGCAGAGGGGATGACAGTGGTTTAGATGGGAGAACTACTTTTGGGTATAATGGCATTCTGTGTGTCTACTGAGAAGTTGTTCTGCTTTAGAGTATAGTTAATTTACTCGATTGTAGATTAACCACTTGTGATCCCCATAAACAGCATACGCTAACATTTATTAGCTAAATATGTTTATATATATATACATACACACACATATATATATATATATATATATCTGAATATGCTTTTTTGAAAGTTAGTTTAGATATATCAGGTAACACATACGTGTTTGACTTTATAAGACCCAAAAGATTACGTAACAATAAACCTTCATTGATTCGGGCTCCCTTAAACTAGATTGTAAAGCCAATTTTGTTTTCATCACTAGACTTTGTTCTTTTTTAGATTTTCATTCATCCAGACGACTTAGAGTCTCTGTTATTCCAGATTAATGAGGTTTTATTAGATTAAAAAAGTGTTCGTTGTATCATACGGGATTGAGCACTCCCTTCTGAAAATTAGTACTTTTATATTTTTATTGCGTTAATTTAATGCATCTAACCGTTCGCTAGTCTTTAAGTTTATTTAGGTGGTTTTTCGTTGGCATAATCGCAATATCGTAGCCGGCTTTGTTTAATCGAGAATTCGAGCCTCAGTACGATTTAAGACCCGCCGTGCACAGGGGTAGGTCCCCGTTACATCTGTCCAAAGTCCTCACGTCGTCGTGGTGTGGAAGTTTGAAGAGTGAGGTACCAGCTTGGGTGTCGTTCTAGTCACTTGACTATGGTTCAGAATTTCGATGTCCATCTCCAACAGCCCTAGTATTGCTTTTGAAAATCTTACGTTAATGAATATCACATTCATTCCAATGTGTTTTAAAAAAAGTATTAATCAGTTTATTACCCACAATATATGCAGATACTTTTAATCAAGCGTAAAAATCTCTTGGAATTGTATTAAGTGTCTGACTTTTGTACCTCAAAGATAAATATTTATTCCTTTAAAATACATATTCCAGAATAAAAAGATACAAGTCAATAGAAATATAGCGCAATACAAAGATGGAATTCTAGATCTAATACTACTGGATGAACTGTAACTCTATTTTATTTCTATTTTATTTTCGAAAGGCGCAAGATAACCTGTCGGCTTTGTAGATACACCATTGCACCGTTAAGATAATTTTATCCCCATCACCAGAGTCATAAAAGTAAAAATCCTCCTTCAGAAATAAAATAAATAATGATAAATGCTATGAGTATCACATCCCTCATTTATTGAAAAATTAAAACATTCTAGAACGAATTTCATCTCCTTTTTTTTCCTCCCTCTAATAATATAGGCTACTGAAAGGGAGCCACGGCTCTTTTCGTCCTTAACGATCTAAGCCATAGGCTTCCAACCTTTTTTAAATTGGCGCCCTCTTTTCATGTAAATAATTTGATACCGCCCCCCTCTCCTCTAGAGAAATAAAAATGTACATAACACATGGCGTAAACAAGAGTTAAATTTTAAAAAAAAATATTCTATTAATAAGAGATTATATTTTTTAATTTAATTTTTCTCTAAAGCCCCAATTTTCTTACTTCAGAATCTGAAATAGCTATTGCCACAAATATATTTTAATAAGTAATATTATATATTGTAGTCATAGATAGGATATTTCTGTTTTAGTTCACCTGTTATAAAGACAGACAGGGGTTTTAATGAGTGTCAACTTGATCCTATTTTAAACTTCTCCACCTTTATTTACTTTTTTCCAAGGGGTTATTTAAAATCTCCTTTCAATAACCACATGCAGTTTTCCAAAAAGTAATGAGTAACGGACTTAAAAATAACATTCTCTTTAATCTTTGATATTAAAGAAATTCCTCCCTTTCTCCCCTCGTTCCGTCGAGACGCGGCAGCCGGCTGAAAGACGGGCTTGGCTGTCAGAGATGTGACGTCATTAACAAAATCAACTGGATGAGAGTGGTTTCCCACTTACCCCTCCACCAGCGTTGTTGCGCTGCACTCATTGTGGACTGCTTTATATTCTTATCTAACACTTCAGCAAATTATTCTTATATTTTCTACTTATTATGATGAGTGGATGATAGAGATTTCTCTAAGGTTCCATGTTTTTTTTTAAATGTATAACCGTTACCGTTACCGGGTCTTAATGATATGAAGTAATTCATAATAAATTATTGCTTTCAAAATAAATATAAATTGACAGTTTCAGCCTTCAAAGAATCACACGTTAATTCCTGGTCAACATATTTAATTATGTTTTTTTGATAATATACGAAATACAATGCAGTGGACGAAACATTTTTTCCTACTGCTCACAGACAAAGACAACACGTGCACTGCAAAAATTAAAATGCACTATATCGTTCAATTAAATGTAGGTCTGAATGTGTAATGTTATCTTTTTCATCCACTTCCCGAACTACCGAAATATGTGAAGTTTCTTACATGTGGTTTAGAGAAATGATTTAAATACATACAATCAACATAAGGTAAACAGTGTATTAAAGTTTACTTTTGTTAGTACATAATCAGCGTGTTTTTTTAGTCCTTTTTAGACAACATTTGGTTAATCAGCCCAAGGTCCTCCGTGCCGTCTCAACGCCCCCTAATATTTTCTGGGTCTTTTACTGCCCCCTGAAAGCCTCAAACCCCCACAAAGGGCGTTATCGCCCACGTTGAGGACCTATGAACTAAGCTATTACTGTAGAATAATAGTCGACAACAAGGATTTCTGTTCTGGAGTTTTAGTATGGCAACGACAGTTTTTTGTTAATTATCCGTACCAAATAATAAAGAAATGAAACATTAAAAGCAATATAAAGTATTCTAGATGTTTAAAAAGCTAAATAAAAATGGAATAATTTAACTCAATGTAATTTTGTGCATTTTAAATAGGGAATTTGCCGGTGATATTGAAATTTATATAAAATAATCTCTCTTGTGATTGTGAAACAAAATGGACCTTATAAATTTATTTAAAAATGTTTGTGATTAATTTTGAAGAATACAAATATATTTTGCATTCTATGTTATAAAAAAATCAAAAAATAAAATGGGAGATTTTAGAAATGACAAATAAACACAGGTTATAAAAATTAGTTGGAGTGTGCGGGGGTAGGGAGTTGTTTTATTGTTTATGCTTATTATACCAATAACAGTTTTTACTTTTTAAAAATGATTAAAAAAAACTAAAAATTTCCCCAGAACGTCTAACTGTATCAAAGTAAAACTTATAAAAAAAAATGCCTTTTAATATATAATTTTACTATTCATATAATTTGATGCATCATCTTTAATTATATGTAAGCGAGAATTTCAGAAATAACTGCTGAATAAGGAATCAATGTATTCAAAATTTTAAAACAATCTGAAGCCAATATATATTTGTCTCAAGATCTTTGAACTGTTTCTCCTAATTTGATTTCTTTCTTGCAATCTGTTGGATGCAAACGATTTCGATATTGTTGTCAGTAGGTCCATATTTCCATTTGAAAAAAAATCCGATTTTGGATCGTACCTTTTACTAGTACTCAAAAGCAGCCTTTTTCAGTGTCACTGAAAAATAACTCAATATCTGAAGGAATAATTGAAATTTGAAATACTTATTTAACTTAAATTGTAAAGAAATGTATTCGAAATAAGGTGAAAATTTAAGAAGTTTTATCACAATGGGAATTCAGTGAATTTGTGATTGTTTAAACATTTTAAATTGTTTCCCCTGAATTTTTGTGATATACATTCAGACATGAACTGTATTGTTCTGTCTAACCTAAAATATAACACTCTGTTCCCCCCCCCTCCCCCCTAGGTGAATAATCTTACAAATATTTTTGGAATAGAACCAATCTTTATACAAGAACAATACATTGTCCCTTTTGGGTTTTGTTTGTGGCGTCATCTATCAACTTAGATACTAAACAGAAACTTAATGTTGAGTATGAAATAATATAAATCCCCCTTTTTTTTATTATTACTCCTTTGAATGAATAATTGCATTTACAAACATGATTTGGATTACTTTTTTGATTTCTATATCTCTCTATAATAAATTCCTGAAAGGTGATTTAATACATATAATAGTAATACAAAAAATATATATAAAAACTTGCAAACAATTCGCATTCCTTAGAAATATATTTGAATTATTATTTTTTCTTATATTTGTCATTAAAGTCAGTCGGGATTTTTACTGAAATTATAAGAAAATTTGAAACCATATAAGGAATCAAAGAAATAGTCTCAACATTTTAGGGAGATTTTCATTTATGCTTTTAACTATAGATGGCAGCATATGGAATTTTCTGTTATTCGATATCAGAGGCACAATAACAGTACCATTGTTTTTGAAAACTTTCACCCATCTGACGAAGTTATATTTATCTACTCGGTATACGTCATTGTTGACAGTGCAGTTGCCGGTGCTGCTTTCCAAATCATCAAATTTACTTTTTTGAGAAAGTATTTCATTTTATCAACAAGTAAGTTAATTTCCATCACTGCTAATTTTTTTCTTTAATCATATAGAAACTTGAAAGCTAAGTTTGAATGAGACATGATGTACAATCGGCTTGTATCAAAGATGACATTGAAATAAGTTAGAAATGATTTTGACAATAGATATAGAATTAAATCTACAATAAAAATTTAAGTTTCAACACTTGTAATGGTTTAAACGAAAATTCACAGAAGTCCCGTCGGAATTGTTTACATCATATTGGAATGTTTGCAATTTTTAACTGTCTAATGCAACAAATGAATAATTCAGAGCATTAAAATTACTTTAGTATTACATATTCATTATATAAAAGTATCTGAAGAATTCGAAATAAGATGTTATACCGAGTTGAATCATACGAATAAAAACTACATTTTTAAATTTTCCAGAACACAATCTGTACATATCATGGGCCTTTCAAGCATATTTTCATACAAAAATATAGTCACTTTAAAGAATTTACAGAATATTATTTGGTTAAATCAGCTTATAGGTAGTTTGACCGCAGAATACTTCTATAAACTAGTTTATACAACCAGGATAGCATGTGATGATATTTAATTTTGTTACTTTTATTGTTTGTGCCTGATATCAAGATAAAAAAAATTAAAGAAAGTTTTTATTTTGATAAAATTAGAATATTTGGAGTAATTTGCTTCATGCATGTATTTATGTAACATATGTGTTATTTAGTATGTTTTCAGTGTCTTTGCTTAATGAAGAATAATTCTGAAAATTGCAACATATTTTAATGAAATGCAGTATTCTAAGTGTGTTCAATAAAGTATGATTTGTGTAATGCATATATATTTTATTTTTCTCATTGAATAAATGTAGTTGATGTAGTTTAATTATAATGTAAAATTAATATAGTAAATGTGTAACTTTTTGCATAAACAGGTAATAAGTTGAATTTACTAGAAAAAAATTAATTGTGAACCAGAATTATAAAATTGTATTTTGTAAAATGATATTCAAATGCAAAATGAATGATAAGCATGAAATTATTTACAATTACATACATGGTGTAACATTTTAAGTAAAATTTTAACTATTAGACTATTCAGTTTTTTTTAAAAAACATGTTGGTGATTTGACTTTAATGTTATTCAATATCATGTGTGAATTTCTAGCTTCAATTTCTAGTATCTTAACTCAATATTCATTTTTTCTTTTCTTAATTTTATCATCTAAATTGATTTTTTACTATTACTTTTAATTTACTTTGCAAAAGGTTAGGCTTAATAAAGGTAATAATGAAATATTTTTGGACAATAAATACTCTTTGTATGTATAATTTTATTGGTGTTTGCTTGTTTGTTTTTGAAATAAATGAATTTGGTAATTAATTGAGTATTATATAAAATCCTCCGTGTTGTCAATTCTGTTGAATAATGTATTGTTTTATATTAGTACTGATGTATTAGATAAAGTTTTTTTTTCATATAAAACACATTAGAATCTTTGTTGTTTTAGTAACAAGACTTGATTTGTGTGGTGCCAATTTGGTTTGGGTGACACTAATACTTAAATGTCGTTTTATTTAATGAAAAAAAAAGAAAGAAATTTTTTTAAATATTATACTTTTTCTCCGTAATAGCTATTAAAAACTGTAATATTAATTTATGTTACATCATTTATTTTCATGGTTAAAATAACATTTTACCAATTCTACAGGAGAGTACTTTTTGTAAAAGATATTCCGTAAATATTTCTATTAAATTTTTGGTATGGATATCATATGTATGTAATACATGTAGTTTTAATCACTGCTTATTTGTGATGCCAAATTGGTGCATTTTGGCTAATTTCTTTTCACAATGTCCTACACCTTGTTGTATGTTTATAACAGAAAAATACCTACCTGCGTACCTGTTTATAAAGCCTATTGCATATATTGTTTTTATGGAAATTAGAATTGCTATTCTCTGCTTATGATTGCTTTTCTGAGGTATTGTTAACATGAATATTGATGACATTATCTGATAAGAAACATTCCCTGCAAACATAATGACGGAATAGAATTTGGTGTGTTTTGTACATGTTGTTATTTGTGGTTAGTTTCATGGTTCCTATAACTGAAATGTACTGTGTTCTAAAATTTTATTTAAGGACTTATTTTTATAAATTAGACTTTTTTCCAATATTTATAATTTAGTGACTTTGGTTTTAAATTTTTATAACTTCTTCCAAAAAGCAAATCAATCAAAAGCTGGTTCTTTTTTGTGATTTTTATGTAATCAATGATAAGACATCTCTTAATCGAGTTTCAAATAAAGCCTTATATTTAAAAAACTTTGTGAACACAAATTTTTTTAAATAATAATCTTGCCATATGGAAAAGATGGGGAATAGTATAATTTCAAACATTAAAATTGTACTTTCTACATGATGACCGTATGCATTGTTTCATTTCATAATTGTAGATTTAGTTGGTAAAAAGAAGGAGGGGGGGGGGATATTTTTTCATTGGATGAATAGCTTATTTCACAAAGAGCAATAGAACACATGTTTATTAAACATATCTTTTAAAACAAAGTAAAAGCACAAGATTTAACTTAGAAAGGAAATGTAATGATAAACCAAATTTTAATGAAGGTGTTATTTTCAGCCATGTGACAAACTTAAAAAAATATTTAAAATTAAATATTAAGGAAAATAATTATAATGAAGCATTGTTTTAAATCTATAGCACTTATCATTTATAGATCAAATGTAATATATTTCAGTAAAAAGTATTTGTCTTATGATCAGTCAACGTATTATTAAATGACATGGAGATCCCTAGGCAGTTGAATTCTTAGGGCTCTGTAGCCTAAAAATTTTATTACACAACATTTTAGGAATATATTTCATTGCACAAATAAAATAAATTATCAGCAAATTAAAAAAGTATAACTAAACAATTATTTAGAATCTAATAAAAACTATTTCAATAAAAAATAGTTAAACATTTGGTTTTCTCAAATTTTTAGGGGCCTCTAAAAAGCATGGGGCCTATAGGCAATCGCCTACTCCGCCTCATGAGTAATCCGGCACTGCTTATGATACATTAGTTATGCATACATTTTTAAGAAGCTATTTGATGTACAGTTCCTAAATAATCTACACATTTTTTAATTAATTAGAGAAGGAATGAAGAAATAATTACAAGTAACTGTTATCTTAAATTATAATTGTAAAACTTGTATTGAGGTATTTAAAATAAAATTGTTTGGCTGTTACTTGATTTTTTTATTTGCTTTCATATTTGAGTTATATGGGAAAATAAAGTTGTTTGGAAGTGTATTATATAATTATTTTTAAAACAAACATAGCGAGTTAATTGTATAGCAAATACTTTATTAAATAGTTATTGTGGCAATATGTTTTAAATAATTGAATTTTTTAAATTTCCCTTATATTGGGAACAAAGTGGTGAGAAGTATTCATTTATTTATAGGTAATATTAGAAAAATATAAGATATATATATAATAGTTTGTGAATAATTTTGTTTGAATAAATAATTAAAGTATGTACAAAATACTGCTTTGAAAATTTTAACTGTTACTGCTACACATCTGAATGATACCTATTTGATAATGCATAAAAATATGTTCAAATGTTTTAGCAGTTCTTTCAGAAAGATGTTAATTTTTACGAAATTTCAGAAAGAGATATCATTTGTGTTTTCTTTTTGCAATCTCTGATCAGATGTCTGAATAAAAGATCTAGATCTGACTAAATCTCCTGGACCTGATGGCATCAACGGCCAGATGCTTAGTCACCTCGGCACTCGTGCAAGGCTAAGGCTTTTAGAGATCTTTCATCTGTTATGGAATACTGGGCGTTTACCGAGGGATTGGAAAAAGACCATTATTGCTCCTATCAAAAAACCGGGAAAAGGTGGATGGATCTCCAGATAATTATAGGTCCATTGCTCTGACATGCATAGCGTGCAAACTTACGGAAAAAATAGTCCAGAAACTATTGCTTTATCATCTTGACAATTGTGATCTTGAGCCAAAGGAAGAGTATGGATTCAGAAGGGGACACTGCACTACTGACCGGGTTCTCTATCTTTGTCAAAGGATCAGATATGCTCAAAATCTGAGCCCGACAAATCACACAATGGCTGTTTTTCTATACCTGTGTCAAAAGCTTTTGGCAGAGTCTGGAAACATAAACTAATTATTTAACTACACAAGGATTTTTGAGGCAACGGAAAGGTGTTGTCTTGGATCTATGACTTCTTGAGGGATAGTCTGTTCAGAGTGAAGTTCGTTTCTACCATGTCAAATAGTTTTAAGATGAGTCAGGGTGTCCTTCAGGGTTGAGCCCTATACTTTTCTCCCTGTGTGGCCGGAATTTAGAAAGTTACAACGAATAGTTACGAGGTTGATCTGTACGGTGATGATATTGCCCTCTGTAGCTCTAACTGAGACGTGAGCAAAATTGAATCTAATATTAATTTTACCCTTGCTGACATGTGGAACTTTTCTAGGGAACATAAGCTGAGTTTAATCCACCTAAATCTACTGTTAGCTTTTTTACTACTAATAAGTGGTTGTATAATTATCAACCAAAATTTTTATGGTAGATTTGCTCTCTCTCTCAGATATTAGAATATTAGGGTCCAAAATATATTGGTTTTACTCTGGAACCCCGGAATTCACTAGTAACAGGCGTGTCGAAGCGCTGGAGCTGAAGAGTAGGAAGCGACTCGGTATATCGAAATATATTTCGGGACTTGATTGGGGTGCAGATGCAGGAACTTAAAGAGCTACCTTTTTGGCTCTTATACGTCCCATTCTGGAATACGGAATTCTATATACTGCTGTGCTTCTACAACTAATCTCTAGAAATTAAAGAGAGAGTAGCTTAGTGCCTCTCGTGTCATCACTGGCTTACGTAATAGCTGCCAAATGATATTGTGTTATTTGAGGCAGACCTCCAGCCATTGAGTCATAGAAGGAACTCGTGTCTGGTGAAGTATTATGACTAACTTTATAGCTACGGATTTCAAAATCGAACCTCTGATTTACTGCAGCAGTGGCATAATAACGAAAGGCTTAAAAAACGCATTTCTCTTAACCTGATCGATTACAATTATCTGCTGGACCCTGCGGTAGAACAGTGCTTTTTGAAGCAATGCTTTGACCCCCTCTGTCGGTCTTCCAGGGGTCAATTTTCATACTTTACTCTCTAGAGTTTCTAAGAAAAACGACGCTCCGAGATATCTCCAGCAATTTGCTCTGGAAATTATAAATTGCATTCCAGAAGGCACTACACTTGTATATACTGATGGTAGCAAAGACGAGAATTCTTACTCTAGCAGTGGAGCACTTATCAATGACACCAATGGGATTGTTAAAAAAAAGAGAAAATAAATCTTGATTTTAGTTCAGTTTTTAAAAGTGAACTCGTCGCTATCGATGAGGGACTAGATTATATTCTGTTTTCCGTAGACCCTAAGCCCATCTAGATTCTGTCTGATAGTCGAAGTGCCACCCAACATTTGTCAAACTGGAGTAGCGTTGGTGATAAAACTGGAACTTCTATTCTTAATAAACAAGTCTCATCATCTTGTGATGTGCACTTTCAGTGGATATCCTCGCATGTAGATGTATAGGGTAATGAAGAGGTGGGTGCCTTGGCGAAGGAGAGTACTAGAAAGGCTCTGACAATATCTAATAGCTTGCTTTATCTTGAGCTGCACTCTGCCAGAAAACATATTGATAAAAAGACTTGGCTCGCCCCCCCCCCCGGTTCATATTTGGTATCGAGCTGATTCCCCTGGAGATCCCTTGCTATGAATTGCGACAGATGCACCCAGACGGCAGTTTCCAGATTTCTTAGTGGGCATTTAAGAAGTCTTGCCTTCCAGGGTGGCCATAAAACCCATCCGATTTGTCCAAAATGTTATATCGAGCAGGCTTCCCCGACTCATACTCTTGAATGCCTGGGTTTGTCCTACGACGACTTACTAGGTTTTCCTATGCTTGTATATGACTTTTTGAGAGTGAATAAACTCAGAGATCTCGTCTATCAGAAGCTAGACAAGGAGTTGAGTAAAAACAACAAACTTTTTGGGAGTGGTTCAGAAAAAAGGAAAAATAGTTGGATGGACCATTATAATTTATTATAAAATGCAAAAAGAAATTTAAAGAAATAGTACAACTTGAAAATTCTTAAATACTAGTGCCGTAGATGAAGCCGTTACTCTGCAAATCTTGTTTTTTTTTTAAAATCTTTTTTTAACTGTATAAAATAAGCACTTTAATTTCAATATAAAAATTTGTAATTTAATAATTCCATGCATATCTCTCTTATTAGATTGTATTCGTTGCACCTACAAAAGTTTAAAAAAAATTCCCTAAGTTTTCACAACTATATTTTGAATATGCAAGAAATATTCAAATTTCAATTAAAATTTTGCATCTCAAAAATGGAATATTTTAAAATCTGTGATGGACCGGATATAGAACATGGGGAGTGGACCACTTCTGATCCTTAAACCACAGTTTGCCCATCATTGGTCTATGTCAGGGGTTGTCAGACCGCAGTTTTGTGAGACTTATTCTTCTATGAATTGTTGAAAAATAATTGTGTACTTGCAATTTCTCTTTTACTCGTATAATTCTCTATTAAAAATATTTACCTGGTAAATACAATTTAATTTCTCAGCACTATTGGACAAGTGTGACATTACTGTTTTTAATAGAAGCAGTAATATTCGATACATGGAATAGTTTACGCGCTAAAAATAATATTTGCTGTTTTCACAATGTTTGGCTCTACTTACTCAAGCGAACAGCATGCTCTTCCCGGAATCAAACTAAGAAACAACTTAGCAAATGATTATTTACAATGTTGCCTAAAATTGATATATAACTCGCTGTTTGCCAGACATAACAAGGCTTGAAGGAAACATTACAAGGCCATTATTCTAACTACATTTTACACAGACTCTCGCACTCACCAAGTTTTTTTTTCTTTTGCTGTAAAAATTCATATATATATATATTTCAATATACATGCACAAGCGTACCCTGCATTTTGATCAGGGGATCTGAATTAGCGTTGTTTAATGGGTTTTTTGGGGTTGCATATATGGGTGTATATACAGTCGATTCTCCATAATTCAAACGTTCGATAATACGAACCTCTCGCAAATTCGAAGTATATGCTCAGTCCCTAGAAAAACTCTTGATATTTCGAATTAAAACAATACGTTTTGGTACACTCACTGTTACGAAGTAAAATTTGTGGCAGGCCTGAATACAACGCGTGATAATTCGAAGCGATCTAATAAAATTCTCGACAATTCAAACACTTTTTTATCATGTAGAGTCCAGTAGCAAACAAGTTGGAGCTTATATGTTTTGTGTTGTATTGGTCTGTGCGGTGCCTTCCCTGTAATGCAGCTCCTTTGGTGACCATCGGAGTCGACTCCGATGTCAGAAACTAAAGTGTCACTAAACAATCTACGCAACTTTTCCCTTCAAAATCATGTTGATGCGGATGTTTTTTCAAGCTTCATTCATTTTAGAAAAATCTATTGACAAAGGTAAATTGAATGCCATAAAACAAAAACAAAAAAAAGATAACAGCTTTTTTCGTTAAAAAAAATTATGTACAGTATGCATTCTTTTAATAGTTGTTTTTAATACATAAATGAATTATTTTAATACAGGAATTTTAACTTCTGTTTAATATTTATAGTGTATAATATGAACTTTTTAAAAATACTTTAAAATAATTTTATACATATGTGCAATTGTTGCTTTATTACATAGTTTCAAATTTAAATGTGTTAGAAAAAAAATTTCTCTTCGTGTATTTTGGGAGTTTTCCCCACCTTCTTCATAATTCGAAGTTTTTCATTCGTCCCTTCGAATTATCGATAGTCGACTGTATATATATGTAAGCATAATTTTTTGATTTCTAAATATTTAAACAACAATTATTGTAATTTTATAATTACAATTAATTTGTTTGTAATGTTTTTTTTTATTTTGAAATTTTTTATTGTACTGTGTGCATATTAATTTTCAATTTTCTTGCTTTTACGGGATCTCATGCAAATAAAGTAATAACTGTTAAGATGTGATTATTCGCTAAAAGTGTAATTCCATCATTTACCCCCTCCCACTTTGGTTTGCTGTTGAATATGAACTAAAAGAACCAGCATACCAACTCTACTTGTTTACTTGTTTTTGTATTTGTGGGGGGGGGGACGAGGGTGGATAAAGAGGGGAGAGATTAGGACTTTTGTATACCTTTAGGGCCACGTCATTTAGAGCGATAAGGATGTTTTCGTTTAGTCTTAGAAAATAGAATCAAAACTGGTAACACTTTTTTTTTCTGATATCAAACTGTTTTTATAGTTATTTAATTTGGTATTTTTATAAGAAAAAATATTTTCATTTGAGCAGGCATTTTTTATATGGGCAGGTCCTTAAAATTCAGTAATATCCTATGAATGCTTTTTCACTTTTACACAAAAAAGAAAATACATTAAAATAGAATATTTTAGTATGGAAACGTTATACACAACAAAAAATTAGTTTATTTTTTTAAACTTGGATCAACACACACAAGTGAATTTATCCAAATCCCGTATAAGAATTTTGACATGAAATATTGTCTCTTTATAACCAACATATAGCGACAGAGAAAGTAAACTGTGTTGAAGATTCATATTTTCTGTGAAGGCCATTCGTACACGTGAACTGATATTCTTAATTGAAACCATTCATGTTCACGTGAACAGCTCGAGGCCTCAGTTCCGCATTTTGGAACATAATTGACCCTATGATCTTTTTTTATTCTTGCCTCCTAGGACACAAAATGGTTTTGCAAACAATAAAGAGAAAAAAAATATTCTAAAAGAAAATTTTTATCTTTATAGAAGTTATTTTCGATTTCATTTTGATTCTATAGAACCATTAATTTCTGTTTGTATAGTAGTTCATGTACAAGATTTTGCTTCAATGAAACATATATTTTGTTTTTAATAAGTAAGTTGTTTTGCTTTCCGTATTGGATCAAGTGTTCAAGGTAAATAAAGAAATATTGACGATATTTCTATATTAAGTATATTTGTGGTAGGAAAAGGAAATAGTTATTTTTTTTTGTTGTAGAAATTTTTGTGCCACATGTTTAGGGGGTTGATTGTACCGTGGATAAGTTGTGAACAACACGTGATGTTCATCAAAAAGAAAATCATTTAAGTTTTTGTAAATAGACTTCTCTTTTGAAAAAGTGTAACAATGAAATTTTCAAAAATAGTTAATGAGCTTAGTTTTAAAAAAATTAATTTAAATGTGTTTTATGATAGATTCCTTGATCTTGAGCTTCAAGGTTATTCCAGTGTTTTTTTTTCTCTCTCTCTCTTTTTTTTTTCCTTCTAGAATGAATGGGAGTAAAAATGCTTAGTAATGACCTTGAGTAAAGGCGCGGGAACTTTCATATTTATTTTATCTACTGTAAATAAATGCTGTAAGCGTAACAGTAAGTGCTTTAACTTGGATAAGGTTTCAAGGAGGCTCGTAGCCAGTTGTTCCAAAGATAAAATTCTTGGTTCTTTCAACGCTGGTTGCCAGTTTTTACTCAAGATCACGATAGTAGCGTATACTAGGAAACTTCTGGAAATTTTACATTCACTTTGTGTAAAGAGGTTAGATAAAAAATATTTCACTTACATATTTGCATCCTTTTAATTATTACTTTATTTTAATTTTGGGTTTTAATTCTTTGGGATTTCGAAAATGATATAGTTTGGTCCTTCTTGTAAAATTTTAAACCTACTTGCTACTGTATTTATTATTAATGCAATTTTTGCTTCATCCTTTAAAATTTTCCTTTCTATTTAATTTTTTATTCTTACATTTTTTATTAGTAGTCGGAATCTGAAATATTTATATATAGTTTTTTTAAAAACATGTTATTATTCGGCTGTTAAACGATTTAGTACAATAGGTGTATCTTGTACTTGCAATCACTTATTTTTTTCTTTAAAATATTTTTCGTTTCAAAATTTTAAATGCTGTTGATTTATGTGCAAACCTATTAATTTGAAAGCTGATCTTTTTAAACAGATGTGTGGGGGATGTGAAATAGATTAGAAAAAAAGGCAAAAGTACATTATAATGACAAAATTCGATGAGTGTTAACAATTTTTTTTTTTTAATTTGGATCTAAAAAAAAACCGATGGCTTTCTATAGTAGTTAGTTCGGATGAGTTTTTTAGACGGTTTTCCAGGTTTTTGTGAAGCGCGGTAACCGATTAGTCATAGTGTCGCCAACTCGTGGCCGGTGTTGTCGTAGATTCGAGTCCTGATGCCGCTAAAGACCTGCCCTTTTTGAGAAACTGGTGGATGTTAAAATTAACTCGGCAAAAAGCCCTCACGTTTCTCAGTGTGAAAATTTGGAGAGTGGTCCAAGGTAAAAAATAACGAGGCCCGTCGAAAATTTGAGCTGTTTTCTTTTACTTGTGCGATTCTTATTTTCTTTAGAATTATTTTACCTTTAAAATTGCAAAAAAAACCTGTAGTTTTGTTTTTGTAATTTACATTTTTATTTACAAAATTTTCGTTCAAAAATGTTTAAAATTTTTTTTTCCAATTGATTTTGTTGTTTTTGCTTTTAAATTGCTTTTGTGTTTACAGACGAGAAGGGGGGTGCATATTTTAGAATTTCTATAGAATTTTATTTCTCAAGTATATTTTTAATGTTATGTTATTAAAATAATTATCACTTTTTCCTTCAGTTGATTGACTAAATAATCCCACTTGGAATTTATAAATGTTGGATAAAAGTTGTGTGTAAATCAAATTTTCAAAATAATTAATCTTTGTGTAGTAATCATTTAAAAATTTAAATTAGAAATTATTTGAACATTTCATCATTGCTATTAGCTCTTCGCTTATTTTCTTTTTGTTCATTTTCTAGAATGGCAAAAGTACCTCATGTCAAACTTAGCAATGGAAAAGAAATGCCACTTATTGGACTTGGAACATGGAAGGTATTGAATTTTTTTTTATCATTATTGGAGTGCATATTTCTTTTAAATATTGTCAGATTTTATTTGTATATCCATGTGTATAGTATTTTTTTTAAACAAGTCTATCAAAAGATAAAATTTTGTAAAAATTATCTGAAAAATTGCTTACATACACACACAATCACATACAATTAGAGTTACCATATATTTTCTATTTATCATACAATTCTTTATAAAAATATTA
Source organism: Trichonephila clavata (assembly GCA_019973975.1). NCBI lineage: Eukaryota > Metazoa > Arthropoda > Arachnida > Araneae > Nephilidae > Trichonephila > Trichonephila clavata. The sequence goes on from BMAO01019279.1 coordinate 33,640, forward strand.
ATATCTCATATATCTGCAATTATATTTTTCTTTTGTAGTTTAAATCTTCATATTTTTTTAAGTGTTTGAAATATAACTAAGCTTGAATTGCTCTTATATTTTACAGATATTCTTTAAAGAAACAATTTTAATGTTTGAAATGACATGAATAAATAAAAAAATACTGCAAGATGACTAAAAATAAGTATTTTATTGATATTTTTGCATTAAAACTTTTTGTGATAACTTGAAAACAAATAGTTTTAGAATGCAATAAAAAAGATAACCTACTGTATTATGAAAATATTGTAGAATTTTCAGTCACTTCCAATACATTTCTCTTTAGCTGAGTGTAAATTTAATGCCTCTGATGAAAATCTATAATGTTAAACATTTTTTGAATTATTTGGTAATAATTTATAAAGTGCACACATGTTTATTATTTTTTTAAGTTACAAATATTCATCTGGGGAGTATTGAGTAACACATGTTCTGCATTGAATTCAAAATGACATTAAATTAACATGTACTTGTTATTCTATTTATAAAACTTAGATAAAATTTCAAATTTCATAAGTGGGTAAAGATGTTCAAGTTTTATGGGGGGAAAATCATCAAAAATACTTAAAATTTTTTTTAAAAAATCTTTATTTTATGCATGTATTTTTAAATAAAGAGCATTTTGTATATCTTTGTGTGTTATTATTGTTGACAAATATGTAGTTTTTAAGAGAAAGTTTATACATAGAACAAAAGTTGGCTCCAACAAAATGCATTAACAGATTTGCTATAAACACATGATTGCATTTATTGTGTTACTATGAGGTCATATAAGTTTTTGAACTCATGGCTTACTTCATTGCCTAGGCTTTGAACTTTAGAAACATGTGATTGCCATTATGTAACTCTGATGTTACATAAAGTTTGAGAAATTAAGTTAATTTCTTAATAGCATCCCATGTAAACAAATACTTTGTATAAAAATATTTTGTTTATTTATGCATTATCCTTATTTTTATAGCATGTATTCCAGAAAAAAAAGCGAAATAGTATTTACTTTCTAATGTTCTTTTTTCATGTAAATGTGAGTAAAATTCCAACATATTTTTCAGTCAAAACCTGGTCAAGTTTTGGAAGCAGTCAAAGTTGCAATTGATATTGGATATCGACATGTAGATTGTGCTTTGGCATACCAAAATGAAACTGAAGTTGGACGAGCAATAAAAGCAAAAATTGATGACAAAACTATTAAACGAGAAGACATCTTTGTGACAAGCAAGGTAAATGTTCTATTGAAAAATTAGGTTTTGCTAATTATTATTATTTTTTTTAGTTAGTAATTTTCAATTTTAATTTTTAGTTGTGGAATACATTCCATAGAAGGGAGAAGGTACTTGAATGTTGCCAGAAGTCTTTGAAGGATTTGGGATTAGATTATTTAGATTTGTATCTGATTCATTGGCCAATTGCATACAAGGTAATAAATTTCTGATTAAGATAATTACATTTTTAATTTTTTAAACTATGGAGTTTTCACAAAATTGCTAGACCCTCTAAATTAAAACATTTTGGAATAATTTTTGATAAGAGTATGAACTGTGATTAAACACAAAGTTTGTTATATTGAATTATTTTGAGCAAATTCCAATATATATTTTTATATAAATTTGGTTTTTATTCTAGAATAAGATTATCAATTTGTTTAAATTAATTACAATGTGTTATTTGTAATTCATTTAATATAAATTATTGAACATGTATGAATATTAAATGTATGGATATTAAACATCCGAAGTAAATGATTTCCTTTTTTCAAACTGTTGCACGAAAATTCCATTTGAAATTTTTGCTATATTTTCAAGAAAGTTTTTTTCTTATATATATTCAATTTTAATAATTTTCATTTGAGGAGATGGATTATTACATTAAATAGATATATATTTTCTATGCACCCATCCTTAAAAATCATTGAATTTTTTATTGAAATCTGTGCTAAAGATATTAATTTAATTTTTGTTTAGCCTGAAAATATATATTTCTGATTAAATTTTAAGCTTGGCTTACTCAAACTGTTTCATTTTTGTTATATTTGTCATTAAAATTGTGTGTAAAGCTTTCAGTATTTGTGAATAAAATTTTAGTTCCATTTACATTTAAGTAAGAAGGAATAATGTGCCATTTTAAGTTGGGAAAAAAATAAATAATAAAGGAGTATATTAAGCTTTTCTCTTGATTTTTGCTTTGTCATGAAATGTGATTAGAAATATACAGGGTCATTAGTTATATTACATGTAGAACCCAAAACTTTGTTGAAAATAAAAAAATAAAGCATTTTTTTTTTTTTTTTACTTTTAAAAATCAGTGTAAGAGTTGGATATATTTATTAGAAGCATTGTGTTTACCAATGTTAGATTTATGATTGAATTTTTTCTTTATAATAATAAACTGTAATTATATATAGCTATAAATTGTTTTATTACTATACAGTATAAAGACATATATACATTTAGACTGAATACTCATAATTTTCCTAACATTAGAATTAGCAGTTTAATTCCACTTTATATTTTTTTATTTAAATGAAACTACATTTTACAGGAAGGTGATGAACTCTTCCCAAAGAACGAGAAGGGAGAAATGCTAACAGAAAACATTGATTTTAAAGAGACTTGGAAGGTACCTGCCTTTTTTTATAGAATTTTCATTAAATGTCAGATCTGCTCTTGTGTGTGTAAAATAAAAATTATTATAAATGGCTATTCTCAATTTCAATTACTAAAAAATATATTAGGAATATTATGAATAGTATATCATTTTTTGTTTATTATGTTCTTAATAATATTATTAACTCTTTTTATAGAATTTTCATCATCTTTGATGTATAAAAAGTTAGTGTATTGTTTAATAATTCATATTTTTGGAGTAACAGTTTTGAAAATAAGTTATATATTAGCTATTTTTTGTATATATTTGTACCAATAGGATATATTTTTAAAAAAACATTTAATTTAATTTTTTTATAATTCTTTTTTTTTTAAAGATTATAAAAAAACTTTTAAAGGTGACTTATTTAACCTATTTGTGTTCATATATTGCTTTACTTTTTCTTTACAAAATCTTTTAAAGATGACTTATTTAATTTTTTGTGCTCATATATTGCTTTACTTTTTCATTTTCGTTTTACTATAATAGTGTGTAAATAAAATGCATTATTTCTAAGGGAGTAATATTTCTAAATTGGGATAATTTCTGTAGTTAGTTATAATGTGGCTGTCTCATTATTCTGCATTATTCTTTTTCTTCTATTTTTGTTATTAGACACCCAGACTTCCACATTTTTTAAAATTAAATGTTATTATTTGTATATTCTGCTCTAGAAATATATCATTGTCAATTATTTTAAATGGGAATACAATATGCCAAGTACAGTTTTATTTTTCTTCACATTGTAGTTTCTTTGAAAAACTGTAGTTATAATGCAGCTAAATTTTATGTAAATTGTGTTTCAATTCCTAAGGTTTTTTTCCCCATCAATATAAAATTACTTTTGATGTATCATGCAATTAGAGAAAAGTATCTGTCATACAAAGTATTTACAATATATATATTGTTTGTTTGTTTATGAAAGGATAGTAGTAAAAAAAAAAATGATTATCAGGGAGCTGAGAAAATGTATAATTTATTTTAAGTTTATGAAAGTAATTTCATTTTCTTTTTTGTTTATTTCCCTTAATCATTTCTTCCTCTTTTAGGGAATGGAAGAAGTGTATGAAAAAGGCCTTGTAAAATCAATTGGTCTATCAAACTTCAACAGTGAACAGATCAATACCATCTTATCTATTAGCAAAGTGAAACCTGTTGCTTTACAGGTAGTTATGAATTATAACTAATAACATTTAGTTGTGAATTTTTTTTTAAAGATTGAATCTGATTAAAATTAAAGTATTATATTAGTGTAAGAAAAATGCTGCTATTTTTATTGTGTGTTTTGAATAGATATTGCTTTATAAATTTATTTTAATATTTTCTAAATGAGTTTATGAAGTATCATATGTATAGTGTGATTTTTGGAGTTGTTTTAAGAATCATTTTTGTATTTTCTCTTGTATATAATAGAACACTTATTCTGATGCTAACAATCAAGAATATTGAATTTTGAATCTCTTATTTGTATCGATAAATGTGATTGTGAACTTGTAGATGGCATTGCTTCTGTCAAGTCATGGGTTTGAATCTTGGTTTCACTAAAGATCCCCCATGTATAGAGAGTGATGCATGTTAAATCTGTTATAGCTCACTGTCCTCAGATTTAGTGAGGTGTAGAAGTAGGGTAACAACTGGTTGTCATCCTCATCATTATCATGTTGCTGCAAAGTGTGACATTAATTAGCAATCAAACACTGTCTCTCTGTAAAAGTTTGAGATCAGATACTGCATAGCCTTTCTACAATCTTGATTACTATTTTATGAGAAATATCTAAAAGTAAAAGAACGTAATAAAAATATATGCCAGTTATTCTTGTGTTGTATTACTCATAAATTACATTATTCATTCATGCCTTGCATATTCATAGTTTCCATTGTTTTGAAAATTTCTGTGATTGCAACATTTTGCCTTGGTGTAATTCTGCTCTTCACATAGGCTTCTCTTCTGCATAGTCAGAATCCATGTGAGCTATGATTATGTGAACAGGATTATTCCATATAATTTTTGCTTTTCAGCCTTATACTTTTATAGTTAGATCGTTCATTTTAATGCATTTTTGCAAAATTTCAGTCCTATGTCCTTATTTTCCTGTGTTCTCCTCTACATTTTTTATTTACCATTTTTTGCTCACTTTGACTGAAATATAATTAGAAGAAAGCTGTGGTATTGATTTTTTTAAAAATTAATAGTCTGTACTTGCTTCTCTATTATGTATTTCATTAGTTATTGCTTCCTAGCTGATTTGCAGGCATGGTATCATTAAGTAAAGCATTTTAATTTTTTCATCTTGTCCAGCAACTTTCTAGAACTCAGCTTGTGTTTGCATTTCCTATGCTTCATAGTATCAAATAATTTGTTTTTGCTTATTGTTACCACAGTGTTGAACAAAGGTAAAATATTTTACTTTCAGATATAAACAAGATATCAATCATTGGCATGGCCAAGTAATTTTAGTGCGTTTTTTACGTTATATTTTACAATAATGCCACTAATGAACTTTTTACTAACAGAAAGTAGTGTACTGTACTTAAAAAAAAATTTTTAAATGATTAAATTTAAATATGATTTGGCTCATCTAGGGCACAAATGCAACCAAATGCCGAAAACTCGAGGTCAATTGGTTGCATTGGTTGCAGGCTGAGAAAAGGTACGACAAAATATGGAATGAAGATGAAATTTGCGTCCTAATAGTGCTTTTGTTCCACTACGTGAAAAGCGCACTAAAAAATGTCATGAAAAGCAACTCAATTGCATTAATACATCCCAAAAGAAGAGAAATATACATTTTGCCCTGTATGCCATATGCATTAATCATGGTAGCCAGTATGGTACTGCTGTCATGTAAAAACTCCAATCCCATTGTGGTAATTTAATTTGATCCTGCAAAAGGTTCAATTCAAAATATCCATTTTGTAGTTTCAAATTTGATTGGAGATTCCACTGGAGAAAATATTAACCATCTCTCTATGGAGGATAAAAATGTGAGATACCTTTTGAAGATTTAATTTGAGACATAATGCTGTGGAAAATAGAGTTGTTACCTATTTTAAGAATTAAAAAAAAGGGTTATTCGTGTATTTTTTAAAATTTAGCATTAAAAAAGGATGCAGCTTCTGTACCTTTAAAAGTTCAAGAGATGATTTTACATGTATTCTACTATTTACAAAAAAAAACCCCAAAAAACAGGGCTGTTTTTAACCTCGCTGGCACCCTAAGAACTCTTCCAGTTGTTAACCACCCCCTGCACACACACTATTTATCTTGCCAGCTTTGGTCCTAGAGAGATTTTCCATTAATTTATTACTCTTTTTCCTTTCTTTGGACAGTCTTTCCATTATCTGCCGCGGTGGCCGAGTGGTCTAGGCATCGGATCAGGGCTAGCATGTCATGAGTTTGATCCTAGTACCACTAAAGACCTGCCGTGTAGGGGAGCGATGCACGTTAAATCTGTTGAGAGCTCAAACGTCCCCCTGTTGGTGTGGTGTGGTAGTTAGGAGAGGGGGGGTGCCAGCTCAGGTGTCGTCCGCGTCTCTTGACCATGGTTCAAAATTATGTGGACCGTTGTCAAAAGCCCTTATGTTGCTAATCAGTGCGACATTAATATTCTCTCTCGCACTCCATTGTCTATAAATTATGAACCTGCCGTGCCCCAGACTGGCAACTGGCAGCATAAGGAAAGGACAATGACATGTTTTGGCCACTCTTGTTCATTTCTTACCTTAAGGCATCATAAACCACCCATTATTTGCTGTTATAGTATAGAGAAATTGTTTTATGAACTGTTATCAACTTGTTAATTATCATAGTTTATCACTTTACTATATTTTACTTTCAGACATCCTTATTCTTTGTTGAGTTACTGCCATTGTACTTGTACAATAAAGGTTTTCTTTGAGCTTTGATCATTGCAAAATCATTAATGGCATCATTGTAATTAATTTATGTTGCAATATCATTTTGAGCACATAGCAACTACAAAATGCTAAGCTTTTCATTTTCCATAGTAGACGTTTTCCATAGTTCCCATGCACACACACAAAACTTACAGAATTCGCTGGTTGGTGGTTCGTTCGCTGTAATTTAACTTTTTTCCCTCTCAAATTTTTTGCGCCCTAGGCACATGCCTAAGTGGAAAAGTGGCCCTGCAAAAAAATTGTTGAAAGGAAACAGACTTTTCTAAGCTTTCAAAGTTTAAGTAAAGGAGCCTATTTGACAATATGAATAAACCTATTTGACAATATGAATAAACCTATTTGACAATATGAATACACATAAGTGATCCTTTCATATGAAGACTGATGTAAATACACCTAGATTTGTTAAAGGATTATTTTTGTATATTTTTAAAGCTATTTATCTTCTGTAAAGAACAAAGAATTAGTTAATGTAAATTACTATGATTAAAAAATTAGAAAGAGATGTTGACTATACAGAGCTAATGAAATATTACAACACTTAAATAAACATAAGAAAGAATTATTTTTTGATAGTATACTTAATTGTTATATTATTTCATGTGATTATATTATAAAAAAAATTCTTGTTAATTCAAAAGTTTTAAAAAAATGCTGAGGTGTTAGACTCCCCCCCCCCTTTCAAAAAAAGTTGATTCTGTTAAATTTAGCTTTATTAAATATTTCATAGAATTATTTCCTTGCACGTTATAGCACTGAAAAAAAAAAGGGGGAAATAAAGTGTCAAATGATTATCTAGGATATTGGAATCTATATCTGTGTAAAATTTAATTATTTCAAGTATAATATTTTTCTTTTTTATAAATAAAATCTATAGAGGTGAGTAATTTTACTGTATTACATATGTGTGTGTGTGTGTGTGTGTGTGTGGTGTGTGTGTGTGTGTGTTGTGTGTGTGTGTGTGTGTGTGTAATAGCATCTTATAAAAATTCAAAAGAGTTTTTACCTATGAGTAATTTTTCTATCAAAATATCTTGATTGTGAAAACTTGTGCACATTATTTTAAAAATATTTCTATTGCATGTGATGTATCTTAATATTTAAAATGTTTGAATGTTATTTTAAAAACTTGTTTGAAGTGATGTTCACATGTTGTTTTGAAGGATAAACATTGATCGCATGTTATTTTACATTTTTTTTTTTTTTCAAAAAACTGTCTGATACATTATTCTTGTTGCTCTTAAGAAATTTTTCATATTCTTATTTTTTTAGGGTACCATGTACTTTCACTGCATCTGAGTGCATAAGTTAATGATTTGAAAATAAACATCAATTGGTTAACCATTTTTAAATCCTCTTGTTTCTTTGTTTGGAGAATTGGATGCCAGCTCCTTATCATTTGACTAGGACTCAATTCCCAATAACCCTCATGTAGCTCCAAATTGCATCATTAATCAAATAATCGATCAATCTAGTTGCAATCATTGCTTTTATTTCTCTGGAATGTTTTTTTAACTGTGATCAATTGAAATCTTAAGCAAGTTTAAATTGTCATTCAAGATAGTGAATATCTTTTTGCTACATTAAATTCATGCTGTGCATTGTATAAGCATTTTTTAAAAAATGACCTAGGTAAATTCAATTTTATGAACTAATTATAAACAAATAATTATTCTGTTTTTATAGTTTAGAAATAACCATCTTTTTGTATTCTGTTATATAGCTTTCTTTTAAATTTTTTCTCATTTACTTTTAATCTTTTTAGAATTAGCTTACATAAAATATTTAATATAGTATGAAATATTTTTTAAAGATTGTTTTGGAAAGGAATTATATAGAAGAATTTAATTAGTTTATTACTGTAGTCTTAATTAAAAAATAGCTAATATTTTTTTTAATTTAAAATTAAGTAATTATAAATTGTTTATGTATTTGATTTGTGTTTGGTATGATTATATACATTAGTAAAATAATGAATAATATAATGATTTGAAATTTTTTAAAATTTTGACTGAAGGATTTAGGTTTTCTTAGGGCATAACATGGGCAAACTGTGACCAAAGGGCCCAGATGCAATCCATTTGAATGCTCTCTCCAGCCTGCCACTCATTAAAAAAAAAAAAAAGGAATTTTCAATTTGAATGTTTCAAAAAATTTATTTAAAAATTGTTAATTTTTTTTTCTCTTCTTTATTTTGATTGGTGGGGTAAAATGGGATTTTTTTTGTACATGCAAAATTGAATTGTGAGAATTTATGTGGAAATTTTCTGAAAAACTCAAGCATCTGTAAAAAAAAGCTTTTTAATAAATATTCATAAATAAATATACATTAAAATATACTTACATACTTTTGCGTTTACTTTTAAAAACTTTATATAAATATATATATATATATATACACGCACAGTGTGACAAATAAGTTTTCAAACTGTGTCCGTAGAAAGAAATGGAAACAAGAAACTAATTCCTATTTTGGTTTTTTATTCAAAGTTTTTTATTCACTCTGGCTTCAATGTGCTTGTTACAGCAATTTATTAAGGAATAAAATGCCTGTTGTAAATTACTTTGTGGAATGGCCTGCAAAGCATGCGCCAAAGCTACTTGTGAGGTTGAAATATTGTCAAAATAACACCCTTTGGATTTCAGTTTAAGTTTCGGGAATAAGGAGTAGTCACACAGTGCTAAATTAAGTGAATGGTTCAACAAGCGGACATTATTTTTGCCAAAAATCGACGAACAACAAGGGAGGTGTGACTGGGTGCATTGTCGTATAACAATCACCAACTGCTTTCAGTCCGATATTCTAGATGAATGCGATGAATTCTGACCATCAAATGTTTTAAAACAGCTAAGTAGTACTGACCTGTAATTGTTTGTCCAGTTGAAATGAATTCTTTGTGGATAATACCTCTAGCATCGAAGAATGTAATAAGCATTTTTTTTTATTTTGGATGGAATTTTTCTTGTTTTTCTGGCTTGCAATCTGGCTTCTCCCACCTGATATCTTCCATCCAAAAAACGTTTATACCACACAAAAACAATTGATCTATTTAAACAACAGTCACCATAAACTTGTTTCATGAGCTGGTATGTTTTTGAAGCACTTTTACCAAGTTTTGCATTTAATTTAATCACAGCTCTTTTCTCCATCTAATCAACATGGAAAAAATTTACTTATACAATGAACTTATGTTTTCTCTCACCTACTAAACGAAATGGGCACAACCTGTTGGCAGTGTCAGCAGACCATGGGCATTATGACACATGTACATTTACACTCATGACCCCATTATAGGTTGCGCTCTGGGACGAGTCTTAAAATTTACTTGATGCACTGTGTGTGTATATATATTTGCTTAAAAAATTATTAAATTTGATTAAAAACTTTTCAAAAAGTATTTTGAAATTTGTGTTGTGTTATATAATAAATTGTATTGGCATGCCAACATTTTTCTTTTTTGCCTCACTTATTGCCATTATTGCTCATTATCAATTGTCATTGTCGCTACTCTGATTGATCAGAAAGGAAAAGTAACGAGGGAGTTAGTAGTATCAGCAGAAGGAAAATACTGGGTATATGTCTCTTTTTATGGTAAACACATATTGAAATTAATTTCTCTCAGGTTTCTTAAGAATTTATTGTTGTGAACTAGACAGTACATTTAAAGTGTTGTGTAAATAATTTATATGCAAAACAAAGTCTTATTAAATAAGATCTAATTTTATCTCTTCATTTACATTTTATCTTTAAATTATGTTATTTATATTTTATTTATCTTTTTATTTTCATTGTGGTTCATAAATATGTATTTCAAAAATATTTTAGTATTTTATATTTAACAATTTAAACCGATATCATTTAAAAAAATTTTAAAAAAAACTCCTGCATTAGGATACAAAAAGTTTTGTAATTGGAGATATTAATATTAAGTAATACTTAAATATTAAGGTATGTGTTTGTGTTGTGTATAATTTTATCTTACAATTTTAGTTATCTTCAAGCATTCTATATAGAAAAAATATATCAGGGTTCAGATTAATATTCTTTTTCCTACCTTGATTAATTTTTGTAGTGTAGTAATTTTTTTTTAGTTTGCAGTTTTTCATTATTCAATTAAGGTTATGTATTAAATCAATTTTGATAATGCATTTAAAATTTTAAAAAAAGTCATGTATTAATTAAATGGCATATTTTTAAGTTTTACCACAATTTATATTATTTGCATTCTAAGAAAGTTATTAGAGCATTTAGTTTGCAAATAATTCTATAAATAATAATGATAAATAACTTATACCTCAGTTGTCAAAAAGTGTTGTAAAATCATATTTGTTAGAGTAAAGTAAATTCTGTAATAAAAATTTTATTCTCTCCTTATAAACCTGCTAAATTATAAAAGAGGTTTCAGAGATAGTAGCTCCTTATATCTGTTCTTTTTATTTATTAGGATTGAAGATTAGTAATTATTTTAAAATAATGTAGTTATAGAAAATATAAACGCATTTAGTTTGTTTGTTACTACTAGTTTTATTCTTCTATAAAAAGATGGTTTCAATAATTTTTTTTTTATTTTAATAGATTCATAACTTTTGAAATTTTAATATTTTTGACAAATTTTTATTTACTCAGTCATTTGCTTTTTAAAATGGTAACATTCCATTGTTATCATAACATGAAAATTAAACGTTTCCTCTTAATATTTTAGCATATAAAACTTTGTTGGAAATATAATTTATTCCATTGGCAACATTGTGTTTGGGTTTTTTGAAAATTAAGTAAAAGTATTTTTAAATTAAAATGAAGGGAAAAAATGCTTTCAAAATTTTTATTTTCATTGAATCAAAGTCCCTCTCCCACCTCATTGAATATTAATTTTAGTAATGTATTTCAGTTTTCTAGTTGAATTTTTTACATTTTATTTTCATAATTTTTCTCCTTTTTTTTTTGTAATTATTCATGATTTCATTAGATTTAATTAGAATGCTATTTTAATATATTGTACTTATTTCTTTAATTTTAAAGTTTTTTGGGTTCATTCATGTTATTTTTAAAGTATTTATTACTTTAATTCTTAGAGTATTTACTAAAGTTATGAAATGTAATAATACTTAAAGCCTATCTTCTATTTGAACTTGTAGGTGGAATGCCATCCTTATTTGAATCAAAACAAATTGATTGAATTTTGTAAAAAACATGATATTGCTGTAACAGCCTACAGTCCTCTTGGTTCACCTGATAGACCATGGTAAATAGTTTGACTTTTCAGATGTATTTAGAGTTTTAATGAAAAATGAATAATTCATTCTTTGTACAATTATTTAATTTTGGCTATTCAATGGTTTTATAAACTTAGATTTGTGAATTTGTTTACATGAAAGCTCAGATTTTGAAAAATCTGTGTTCGTTTTTTATCGAAGAATGTTATTAGTTTCAAATTGATTGTGGAGATTGACATTTTTTTAAAAGAAATTATTCAATTGCTTCATTTGTAGAACAATAAATTCACTGATTTATTGTTAATTTGTTACAAAAAATTACCTTTCTCATAATTGTTGAATAATTGAAACAAGTTTAGTATTTATTTTTTATAAGTAAACATATAATGTCTGTTGAATGATGCAAGTTCAACTTTTAATACTTTATATTTGAATCCACCACTTAGTGACAAACTAGCAATATCCCTGAATCAGCTCCCATTTTTCATTTAATTTTTGCTCTTTAGATTTATTTGATTTAAAAATTGGAAAGAATGATACATTTTTTTAAATATATCTTTAAAAAATTAGAAGTTTAATACTTATTAAGTTTGATGGAAGTTTTAAATTAAAGTTTGTCATTAAGCTTTTTGTCATTATACATACTTTTTAAATTAATTTTTGAAGAACTTCTGAAAAATAAATCTATATTGGTTAGTAACATTGACTACTGTGCATCATGGCTTTGGTTTGAAAGCCGAGGAAGGTATGGCTGTCTGTAAATGTATAGTGCATTTGCAGAATGAAGGTACTCTAAATAGTGATTGATCTGCATGTGCTCTTGGGAGGTTGGTGGTAGGGGATGAGAAGTGGGAGACTTGATCACCTCCAAGGTGGTTTCCCTCAAAATTAGGGTCGAACCGAGCCAAAGTGTTCTGTTACCTGTGCTCAAAGTTACAGCTACGAACAGGCGTCCAACTGGCCCCTTGCCACAATGAATTTAGTGGGCCTTGATCTGATGTTACTGTTGATCAGGTGGCATAAATAACATCAACATGTAAAAAAAAGATTCTTACTTCAGTATTAGTATATTTAAAACAAATAAATTTTAATATCATTTGGAACCATTCTATAAAAGATTTTGGTGCTTTTAGATAGAAGAGAACTTTTAATTACTTATATTTTTTAGGGTTAAACCTGATGAACCATCTGTTATGGCTGATCCTCGAATAAAGCAACTGGCAGAGAAATACAGTAAAAGTCCTGCCCAAGTAAATGATTTTAATCAATGTATTTTAAGCATTTGTTGAATTTATAATGAAGTTGAAAATTTATTTTACCCTTGCTAGTAATTATTATGAATTTTGATGTGATTTTTAATTTCAGAACAGGGGAGTCATTTATGCATTCCCTATAAATGTATCTAATGGCTAAGCATATAAAATATGACATCATGCTGTAGTTCTCCCCCAAAAAACCAATTTCCTGTTACTGAACTAATGACATCTCAACAGTCAAGTAGTTTTGTGTGAGAAAGGACCAATTCCCAAATAATAACACTAGCTACATCCAAACGGAAGTAATTCTGCATCATGTGTTGGTTGGATGTAGCCGGGATTGGTATTCAGCCATTGGTCCTTGTCACTTTGGCGGACTTTGAAGCCGGAGATTGATGTGGGAACTGCATTTCAATTTTGTTAAATATTTTACTCAGTTTTTGTTTAACATTATACTGAACAAAACTCAAGCCATGAAGAGTTTCAGGAATTCCTGCCTACGAAGAACTAAACTAGAGGCTTAGATTATGTTGAATTTATTTCTATTTTTCTAGAGAAGAACAATTAGTAAAAATGTTATATATATATAGTGTGTGTGTTTACTGATACCTGTCCTTCAATGCCTATATCTGAAAAATGATGTATATCACTATCAAAATATAAGTACAATTTGGTTAATCATATGTAATTTCCTTGCATTATTCTCCCAGAAAGTTAAGCTGCACATATTACTAATCTTAAAATAGAAACTAGCTCAAAAACTATTAAAAAATTATTTAGGAAATTGATAATATCTAAGGAATTATATTCTAGCGCAAGATTTGAAACATCAAAAATCAAGTTTTTTTTTAGAGGAAATGAAGGGTCAATGTATAGGGTGAATAGGAAAGTCCTTTTGACCTGAAAATATTTGTGAATGGTGAAAGCTATAGCTATGCAAGTGAGGTCATGATAAAGTGACTATGCCTGACCTAATGTAAATGGCAGTGATGGCCCTAGTGGTGCATGAATTATAAGCAACCAGTACTGACTTCTGACTGGAATTCAAATAAAACTCTTTGCTGTCATTTTTTGCTTGATGAATTAATATTTGAAAAAAAAAATAATTGAAACTTTGTCAAAAGAAACAAATCAAATTATTCAACTACATGGTAGCTTTATTTGTATGACAGTAAAATGTAAGCAAGAGGCTTGGTCATAGACGAAAAGAAATCAAAACTACTCCTTAACTCTATAAAAAGGAATAAAATTTTTTGTGTATATGTTTAATAGAGAGGTTAATATATAGCATTAAAATAAAAGCCAAAAGAAAAATAAATTTAAATATTTTGATCAATTTTTCACATTTTAATTTATATTATTGCTTTGTTCTTTAAATGTCCCCCCCCCCTTCATTTAATATTCATGTTGTGGCCCACATGAAAAGCATGCTGTACCTCTATGGCCCAGCAAGAAAAAAGGTTAAGTACCCCTGCTCCAGATTATTATGTCAAGAAAGTATTGCTTATCAGGTGAGATTAATATACTCACCTGTTATAAACTGAAGTTTATGCAATAATCTAAAATGGGGTACCAAAAATTACGATGCTAAGACAGACTTTTTTTCTAAAATTAGAAGTTGTTATGCAAAGCCCATATTCAGCTGGATGCAATTCCTTTCCCTTCCACTCCATTACTAGAAAATGTTTTAACCAAAGGCCCATGTTGTAAAAGGGGTTAAATTTAAAAGATTGATCATTTTAAAAAATAGTACAAATTATATATTATAAGACTAAAGGTGAAATAGAAATATTAGTTTTGTATTGTAAGGACTCCCCCCCCCCCCACCAATTCCAAGGTGTTACTCATAATTTGTTTTTAAAACTCTATGAGTATGCAGTGTAAAAATTTAATTTTTAATACACAATGAATAGCTGTATAAGAGAACAGAACGTTTATTTTTACAAAAGCTAAGTAAAGGAAATTTTTGTGCAATGTATAACTTTACAAGCTGAACTATTTATTATCTACATGAAAAATGAATCAGAAATAGGACTTAAACATTTTTCACAGAAAGCAGTAGATTCCAAAGTTCTCTTCAAGTGGGTTTTCGGGAAGTGCTCCTCTTTGAATAAACTTCATATTTTATATTGATCTATCTGCTCTTGCTGTTGGAAAATATTTCATTGTATTAATAAATGACATGTTTAAAAAATGCATACACATATTTACTTTGAAAATTATTTTTGTTTGCATATAATATGTGATCTATATATCAATTTCTTATTATCTATGTGTGGGTATGCATATTCCAGGATTTCATCAATCATATTTACAATTCTTATTTCCAAAGTGATTGTATTTCATCTTTAATTTTTTGCTTGTGTCATACTGCTAGAACTTCTATATTGTTCTGCTTTTTCTTTATGTATTCTGTTTTAGCCCACTTGTGGTTTTGTCTTAACCATTATAAAAATCTTCATCTTCAAATAATTTTTCTAGACCATCATCACATAAACATTGTTTAGATTCTTGCTGATGTAGTTGAATTATATATTCTCATCACCAAGATTGTTATAACTTTCTTGAAATAAGTTTGCATCTTTTCTTTTTTTCTCCTCATCACATAATTCCCAAAAGCAAGAAATAAGTTTTTTAATTTGCAAATTTTGAAACAATAATTTCAAAACATCTGTGTAATTTTTTCCTCAACTACAAGGTGTGACACAAAAAAAAAGCGAGATCGGTCTAATAAATCATGATTCTTACAGAATTGGGTTACCCTGACAGTATCACCTTCAAAGTAGTTCCCTTCAGCATTCACACACTTCTGTATTCAGTTCTGCCATTGCTAGCAGTTCTGGAACAAGGTTTTTGCAAGTCCCTTTAGGAGATTTTCCATTTTTGCCAGAACCACGTCAACTGAGGTTAAAATTGTTCCCTTTCAGCAAGATTTAACTGTAGGAATTTTAAAAAAAGTCTCATGGAGGGGGGAGGGAATCAGGTGAATAAGGAGGATGGCCCACTACAGTAATGTTTTTGCTGGTCAGAAACTGCTTAATAAATAGGACCATGTGAGCAGACGTTTTGTCTTGGTACAACAGCCATCCTTCACTCCCGAATTTTGGCCTTTTTTTCCATAATATTTCATGGTCTTTTTAGTACTTCAATGTAGTAGTGTTGTTTAACAATCTAACTACCTTAGGAACCCACTTATATCATGAATTTTGGCTATGTTTTCATCTTTAATCACTGACCTTGGGTTCCCAGCAGGTTCATCTTTCACACTGACCCTTCCACCTGAAAACATTTAATACCATTCAAACACATGTGCACTAGACAAAATTTCGTCTCCATAAGCCTCGGTTAATATTTAAAATGTTTTTGCAGCTGATTTCTTAAGTTTCACAAGGAACTTGATGTGGATTCAACATTTTTGTGGCAGAATGCTGTTGCACATGTTCACTCAATGAGGCAGTTCTCCCAACTGGTGTGATCAATTAAGATGAAACTGGCCACATGCATAGAAGAGGTGCATGGAATGATATCACCAAAACAGTTGTTACCAAGTCCAATGTTTTTTCAAGCTACACACGTAGTCTTTTTTGATGTTGTTGTTTCACACCTTGTATGTTTCAAAAAGTGATGTCTCATTAGAATGAAGATCAAATATATCATCATGAAATAAAATTCAAAAACAGGTAAAAGAAAAAAAAAGCTTTTAGTAAGGAGTGGGCATGCTATAAAGTTTATAAATGAAATAGGTACTTTATAAAATAAATTAAATTTTGAAAATTGGACAAACTAATTTCATTATGAAGGCACAAACATACATGTTGAAAGGTTAATAGTTTTAAAATTTTAAATAGTTAAAGCTAACGATAGTTAAGCATTGTTTTGCTTAATTATTTGGAGTCCAATTAAAAAAAAGTTGTTAAATAGTAGTTTAAATGCTCAGTTAATTTAAATGTTCAGTTAAAATAGTGATTTTAAGAAAAAAAATCACTATTTTATTTAGTAAAGAGTGCTTTTTTTTCTTTGCTCAAAGGGGATCATACTTGATTAAAAATTTTAAGTATATATTTTAATATATGTTAAATATATGTGTCATTTTAAATCATTCAGCTCAAAATTCTTCCTTGGTGTTCTTATATTTTACTGTGGAATAAAATGTCTTTTAGTGAAATTGAATTTAAAATTTATCTTCTTTAATGATTGGATGTAAGAATTAAAGTGTTGAAATTCTTTCTGTGTGTATAAATATATATAATTTAATATTTACTTCAAATTCTAATTTTGTATATTCTTGATCTAAATCATAATTATTCAAAAATTATTTTACTATTCATAATTATTCTATTTCAAAATGCAAGCCTCGTTTCATTTCTAATTAAAGGATTAAAACCTATTTTTTGACAGATTTGTTCATAATTCCTCATGAAAAGGATTAGACCTTGAATTTTTTTTCAGATTTATTGGCAATTTCTTTAACAATAATATCTTAATAGATTACATGTACCTTACTAAGGGATTGAAATTTTTTCCTAAAACACTATTTGTAAAAAAAAAATTAAAAAAACAAGTATTTTTTCCTTTACTTGACATGTGATTATATATTTTTTTCTGCTTCATTTCTCCCTGTTTTTTCCTTTTATTTGAATGTGGAAAAAGGATAATTTTCTCTTGTTCTTTGACTTTTTTGCAGAAAACACTCTCAAAGTAACTTCTCCTGTGTGTTGTTAAAATTACCTAAAAGAATGGCAATTTTTTACCTATATCCAGAATTTTCAATTGCCACAATTACAAAATCACAAAATGAATACATCCTTGCATCATCTATATAATGAACTCTGGAATCACTCTCATTTTTGTGATCATATGTTTCAAATAATTTCTCACAAATTTATATTTTCATTTAATTTTATTAAAGTTTCAACTTTTGTATTTTTTAAAATTAATTTTGCTGTACATTAACATTTGTATAATTATAATAATCATTAACATTTGTATAATTATAATAATCATTAACATTTGTATAATTAAAATTCATGATAAATTATTTGGAGACTAGGCATACTGCAATTTATAAAAACAAAATTGAAACATAATAAAGATAGGAAAAGTAAATGTATAATTCAAAATAATAATAATAATAAATTTTTCAATTATGACATTCAGCAGCATGTTCTGTTTCAAAAATTATCATTATTTTAAAACACTCAGATTAATTATATTCTAACTGAAAACTTTTTTTTAAAAAAATCGAAATCTTAGAATATAAACATTTAATTATGCAGGTAAATTCAATCATTTCTATCATGTTTTTTTTATTTTGAATTTATTCACAAAGTTTTCAATATTGGTGACATTCTTTTCCATAAGAATATTTCTGAAAAATTTATAAAAGTGTAACATAGCTAACAAGAAGAGAACTTGTGAAACCTCCATGTCAGAAAAACCATTTTTGCAGACCTGTGAATATTACTGTCTTAAACTATGAAGAAAGTGGAGTGATTTTTCAAGCAATACAGTAAAAATAAATAAAGCAAAAATAAACATATGTTATATAATATGTGTGTAGCAAAAATATGTATATACTTTTCTTTCTGAAGATATTTTTATCACATCTAAGATTAGTTTATAAAAAGGTTCTTTTTGAAATCAGTCTAGATTATTTGACAGATTATATTTTTGTTTGGACCTATTTATTATTTTGTCACAAATTTGTATTTTAAATTGATTTGTAGTTTAAAAAATATTTGAAAAATAAAGTTTCAGTAAATTTTTGCAATTAATTCGGTTTTTGATGAATTTTAATGCATTACCGAAGTTTATAATTAATAACGTAAATAAGTTTAATATAAACAATTATTAAATTTACTGCAATTTTTAAGATCTAATTTATATTTGTTAATGTTTTTAGATTTTGCTTCGATTCAATGTACAACGTAATGTGATCGTCATTCCTAAAAGTGTGACAGAAGAGAGAATTCGTAATAACTTTGAGGTATTTTGTGCTTAAGTTTTACTTATTTCTGTCAAACATTTTTCTTTCAATCCAGTAGAATAATTGTAATATTTCTTTAACCATGTTGAAATATTTTTATGATGTGTCTATTATGCATTGACATATTTATTTTGTTTAATTCTACACTTCCTAAATAGAATTAAAATATTTAATATTTTTATGTGTAATGCGTGCTTAATTCTATTACAGTTTTTATGCTATTCTATATTTTTATTTCTTTTATATTGTAACTGTTGTAAATTAAATGTTAAATTAATAGATAGCACTGGAAGTCATCTGAGAGATATACTTTGTTTAGCTTGTAGAGTCAGAGTTATGTAATGTTCTTTGTACTGTAAACATGCCTTCTATGTGTGTTGTCCAATAAACCAAAATTTTTAAAAGAATGGTCTAAATTATTGAAATGATATAAAAAATATAATGAATATATAATCCTCTAAATACCAATGGAATTAAAGAATGAGGAATTATTATAGTAAACATTGAAACACTAAATTGACAAGCATTTTAAACTGTACTTGTAACGAATGGTAATAGAGCGCCCTCTACTGGCCATGTGAACACTTAACCAGTCAGCCTGCCACCTCGGGGAAGAAAGGATGTGCCAATGTCCACCCGCGCAAACCCCTTAATATTTGTATATTTCCCCCCTGTTTTATGTAATTGTAACCGTGCTCAATTAGAATGTGCCACCAATTAAAATTATTTGAGCTAGCCGTCGGAGTTATTTTTGAGTATCTGTTATAAAAATGTCGCCCAACTTACGGCCCGAATAATTATTTAATTTTAATATGACTACTAGTCTAACAAAGTTATCTTCAATATTCTGAACTGCTAGTTCATGAAGAAGTTTAAAAAAGTAATTTCTGAAATTGTAGCTACTGGCTAGGAAGAAATTTTCGGATTACTAGAAAATTTATATTTCCTATGGGGAAATTAGAAACTTTGGATTGCATTCCTCTTCATGGAGCATCAGCTAAGTTTCTTTTCTTTTGTTTCTGATTCATTTTGATCTTTTATTAAATTTTACTTGTGTTTTTATATTTTATGGTATAAATATATAATAAGCATGATTTATTAGTCATATTTCATTTGAGTAATTCTTTTCCCTAGTAAGGAAATTCTTTTACTTTTGTTCATTTCCTGTGATTTATGACTATTAGTGTACTTGTATGGGGAACTTCTTACCCCCACTTCTGACCTTGAATTTTCACTGCTTGTTGAAGGAAGGACATTTTGTTACTAAGGGTCCTCCCCCCCCCCTTTTCTGTCTCTCACCCCTTGCCTGGTGAAAATCAGACATTCTTTTTTTTTTTCTCTTGTTCCTTTTTCTTGGAACACAGAATACAGCACTGGCTGCTTGCTTTGTAAAATTTGTTTATTCTGGATATTTTTCACTTTTTTCTGTTGACTCTTTTTTTTTTTTTTTTTTTACTTATGACACCAGAGCATCTGGGAGATTGATATTTCCTATTTAGGAGTATTGTGTTGGTTTTTTTATTGAATTTTAGTGTTATGATATTGTGTTTTATTTTCTAACTATATTAAAGAATTTTGTTCATATATAAAATATATAGGAATTAAATGAAAGAAATTCTTTTCTTTTTTTGTTAACAAAAAGTATAGTAGAAAAGTATTTTTATTTTTTATTCAAAAGATTCATGCATAGGTTTTGTTTTGACTTTGAATTTCATCAGAATTTCTTTTATATGTGAATTATTTTTACTTTCAAAGCTAAATTTTTGCATTCAGTCAAATATCTACAAAACAGTATTTTTATTCCTTCAAAGGAATAGTTTATATGTTGTTTTGGTTAAGTGCATCAGAATTTCTGTTTATCTGAATTTTCATTTTGTTTTCGAAGTTTAGATTTTCTATCCTGTAAAACATCTATAATATATATTTTTTAATAGTATTGTGTTCGAATATCCAATTCTTATTATTTTAGGGATTAGTTGATGCTCAATTATCAAGGTTAACTATTTTAAAACTAAATTAACTGCATTTAATTTGTGGCTGTCGGATTTTATAATTGACCCTTTTTTTCCCCTCAAGTTAAAAACAATGGTGTATCTTGCTAAAGCGCGCAAAGAGGACTTAAAAACACTAGCTACAGAATTGGGCCTCGAAGTAGGAAAAATAATGAGAATAATAGATTTTAAAAATGTAATCATTACTTCGAAAGATTACAATGAACAGTTTACTAAAACTCTTCTAGAAACCATTATTAACACGAGGGTTCAGGCAGAACGTTAGGAGAAGGAGGAAAATGAATACAAACGAAAACAAGACGAACTGAATTTAGAACTAGAACGCATGAAGTTAAGCATGACTGCTATTTCTTCAACTAACACTAGTGCTGCCGCAGAGAAAATAAATATCCAGCACCTCATACCCAGATTTGTGGAAACTTCAGACATTTCTACCTATCTAAAAATATTTGAAAGGCAGTGTGAGCAAGTTAACATAGGGGAAGTCGATTATGTAACACACCTTCTACCATTGTTACCTATGGATATTTCCAATATTATCTTGCGGGAACCTAAGGAGAAATTAGGAAATTACCAGCACGTTTAGCAAGTGTTGCTCCAATGATTCAAGTTGAGTGCTGAATCGTTTCGAATTAAGTTCAGTACTCATCAAAAACAACCCGAAGCTCTGTGGAAGGACTTCGCGTACGAGCTAAACAATTACTTAGAAGAATGGCTACATAGCCTAGAAGTGAAAGACTTTAACTCCCTTAAGGATTTGGTTCTTACCGATCAGCTTAAGAGAAGAGTTTCGAGGGACGTTAAAGAATACTTCGTGGATATCTGGGGAGATATTAAAAGCTCATCTGAGCTAGTACGAAAATTAGACGACTATGAAATTGCTCGTGGTAAGACGTCGAACCATAAAGTTTTACCAGACGTAAGAAGAACTTCTTTCCCCTCAAAAACAAATAAACAAAGCAGTATAAGAACGGGGGATAAGGCAAAGGAAGCACCAAGAAAACCATTTGGAGGGCATTCGCAATTTGAAAGCCGAACTCCTCTGTCCTGCTATGGATGTGGAAGGCCCGGTTACATCAAATCAAAATGCCCTGACTGCAATCCTTCAAAGGGTGATCCAGCTCCCTTTGGAATTCTGCAAGTTAATAGTCTCTCCCCTTCCAACAGAAATGCTGTACTCAGGATCAGTATAAATGGAGTTTCAGGAACTGCATTTGCAGACAGTGGTGCAAGTCATTCGATTGCAGGAGAAACTCTTTACAGTATCCTTCTGCAACAAGGAGCTGCTTTTGAGAAGACAGCAATATCCCTATCCCTTGCTGATGGAATCGTTACTCAGAAAGAAGTTCTACGTACATTTCAAACCGTCCTTCTGGAAGGCAGAAAGTTTAAAACCCCCTTTATTATTTTGCCTGATGCCAAAAACAACCCCACTCTACTTGGAGTTGACTTTCTCAAAAATGCTGGAATAGTACTAAATTTCAGAAAGAACTGTTGGACTTTTTGTGACGGTTCCCGAAAATCGTACAATTTCGTAACGCCTTACCAGAGTACATCTGTTAATGTACTTCCTGTGGCGATAAATAACTGTCAATTACGGGAAGATGAAGAACTCAATGGTTCTCAGCGTGTGGAACTAGATAACTTGCTTAAAAATCATCACTCTATCTTCGAAGTAGGGGGAGAAGCTACTCCACTTATTGAACATAGCATCAACACTGAAAACAACCCACCAATTTCAGTGCCTTCCTACCGGATGAATCCAGCCAGGAAGAAGCTGTTGAAGAAAGAGCTAGATTCTCTGCTGCAACAAGGCATCGTAGTAGAATGTGAATCTCCGCACGCCTCTCCCGTTGTTTTGATTTCAAAACCAAATGGCAGCATGCCTCTCTGCATAGACTACCGGAAGCTGAACACTCAAACCGTCCACGAGATTACCCCATATTTGAAAAGATTAGCAAGAATTTCTTCTGAAATCCGTGAAAGAATTGAAGAGAAACAAGATCAGCGAAAGGCCTTCTATGATAAAAGGCATCGTCTTGGTCCCTTGTATCATCCAGGTGATAAGGTCTGGATAACCCTTCACCCCCTTAGCAATGCGGCCCGAAAGAAAACAGCTAAATTCATGCCTAAAAGAGATGGACCTTATATTATTGTGACTCAACGCTCTCCGACGACTTATGAAGTGGCAAATCCAAACAACCCACATGAGGTTCTGGGACCTTATCATTCATCTGCTTTTCGTCCATCCATAGACAAGGAAGCCACTCCAGTGATGCCTCTCAGAAAAAGGGGAAGACCCAAGAAAGACAACTCTGCTGGTCCCTCATTGAGGACGATACCTAGGAACCAGAGGGGGAGTGTAACGAATGGTAATAGAGCGCCCTCTACTGGCCATGTGAACACTTAACCAGTCAGCCTGCCACCTCGGGGAAGAAAGGATGTGCCAACGTCCGCCCACGCAAACCCCTTAATATTTGTATATTTTCCCCCTGTTTTATGTAATTGTAACCGTGCTCAATTAGAATGTGCCACCAATTAAAATTATTTGAGCTAGCTGCCGGAGTTATTTTTGAGTATCGGTTATATACTAATGTTCTGGATTTCTGCTTTTTATATATTAATTTTTTCTTTTAATTTAGATTTTTGATTTTGAACTTACTCCTGAAGAAATGGACCAAATCTCTAACTTCCAGGAAAAATATCGTTATTGCCACTTGAACTGGTAAATTAAAAAAAATATATTATTTTGTTAACTAATTAATTTGTTAAATACTGAAAAAATTTAGTGTTAGAAATATTTATTGTAGTATGCTTTTTTTCCCCTTTGCTTTTGTGTTTTTAGATTTTTCAAGTATTTGATAAGTATTTTCAATGTCAATTGAAGTACTTTCTGAACTGCATATAATGTTAACGCAAACTTATAAATCTATATTTGTTTGAGGGCATAACTTATCTTGCAGTTATAAATAGATATAGATAAATGTGTTTATTCTAACTAAATGAGGCTAAATGTGGCCCTCCTTCAAAAAAAAAGCTTTGAGACAATATTGTTTAACATAATTTTATTGATTTGTTTTTATTAAATTGATTCTTAAAAGAGAAAGTCAGTTTGGCAAACTATTATAGTAAAAAAAAACTTTAAAAATAAAAAAAATTATAAGAATTTTCAATATCTTAGAATTTACTTTTATAGCTAATTTGAAGTATTAATATTTCTTGGATTGTTTGTAGCAAAAGTCTCTATGAAATTGAAAGTCTGACTCTTTGTTGTGTTTTAATGATTACTTTTGTTGCTAAAATCTGATAAAAGCATGAAAATTCTGAAATTTTATAAAATATATTTTGAAATTTTTTCTATACAAAATTGCAAGACACTATCTTGAAAAGAAAAATGCTTCAGGTAAAGAAAAACACTTTTATCAACACACAGAGATATAAATGTCTGGGAGAAAAAATCCATTTATAAATAACAAAGGCATAGTTTTGAAAGCATTCAGAAAACTTTTAAAACATCTTTAGAGGTCATTTATTGTTCGTCAGATCTAAAGTTTAAATCAAGTTTCCTTCTAAAATATTGGGAAGGAAGAAAAAAAAAATTTTTGTGCCATGTTTAGGATACATTTGTGACCTTAAATATGAAAATTGTTTTCATAAAAAAAAAGTCCTCCCCCCCCCCCTCTGTTTTAATTGGCTTACATTCCTTTCCTGAATTTGCTATTATTAAGTGTTATTTTAAAAAAAAATTCTTCCTTTCCATAACTTATTTCTGTTTGGAAATTAATAGTTAAGTATCCACATTCTATTTTACAATTACTGGGCCACTGAAATGTAAGTTTTACTACAAATCAATATAATTTTTATTTATAGTATGTTTCAGAAAAACATAATAGTGTTTTATATTTATTTGGTGTGACTAATTTATTATAAATGTTATAATGTGTAAATGCGTGCCATGAAGTATATTTAACCTTTAAAAGCTGCAAGTTGATTTTTGTTTTAAATTAATGTTGGAAAGTAGCTATTCCCTCTGTATCTGAAACTTTGCAAAAATTCTCAAGAACTAGATATTTTATAACATTATTTTTCTTCCTACCATCAATACAATAATCAACTATTATTTTAGTACATATGGATTGCACAATAAATTTACTTTGATTTATAAATTCAAATTTCTCTCAGTTTTGATTGTTTCACAATAAAAATATTTTAAGTATGCAGTAAATTCCTGCACAAAAAAAGAAGTATTTTTAAAAAAGTAAATTTGTATTCAGTTTTCAGTGATGTTAGAAAAAATACATGAACATAATAGGATTGTAGAAATAAATTATTGAAACAATATAATGTTTTGTCCTTTTTCCAATAAACATAAATTACCAACACACACACACATATATATATATATATATATATACTGGTTATACTTGGGTTTATAACTAATTATATATACTGTTATACAATACATATATATATATTTAAAATTTTAGTTTGAAATTTCACCTTAAATATAGTAATAAGAAAAGCTCTTAGTTCAGTAGTAGTAAACTTAAAATATATAAGCATGCATAGGGATATTGTTATCAATGCATTTAATCAAATTTGTAATACACATGTAGTATCAAATGAATACAAATTTGAAAAAATTCAAATTGTTAACAGTATATGTAAATCCTAATCTTATTCTTTTTATGTACTGTTCTGCTAATGGTTATGTCTTTACTTTTTATACTGCCTATGCTGCATTTTTATTTGAATAAATATATAATTTTATGTATATATAGGAAAAGTAAAATTGAAATTTTAGAAATAATGAATGTTTTATTTAGTGACTAATCACAAGAACATTATCTGTTTTTTCGTTTGACATGGATTATTTTTATAGATGGCAGATAACCTTTCTTATTCAATTATTGTCTGTTGTCATGTTCAGATTCTAAGATAATCAAAAGTACTAGCTGATTAGTTCTCAAACATACTTTATTTGGAAGAGACATGAAAATTTAATTGTTCAGTATGGAAAGTGTTTAACAAACACACATGTACTTAGTAGTAATTATTGTGTAACTGTGTTTTATGCTGAAATAGCTTGGTAACTATGAAATATAGCCAATATTAGGAAGCATGGAATATCGCCAGGCTATAAAGAATCACAAATAAAAAGGATTATGCTATTAACTTTTTTCATGGCACCTCAGACTTTGTCAAATTGTCAGCTATATAGTGACCAATAGTCTGATTAGTGTTTTCTTCTACTGTTGACCTGTAAGTCATTTAGCATATTTTTGTTGATCAATTCAGAGTGGAATTTATCCCTTAATTCCCCTAAAATATATTTTATTTTAGTCCTAAATTCCAGGTCAAATTATTCCATTTTGTTTGTACAAATTTGCATTTGTCTAAGTTAGCATGAAGGATGTTATTTTTTCCAACAATATTACCTTAGTCACCTATCAACACTCTTTATAATTATTTTAATCCATGTTATATCAGTGAATTGCTTCATGTCTGCCTCTTTTTCGTGGAGCTGTGCTATTTTTCAAGATTGACTGCCATGTTCTGACATAGTTCAACCATTCATGACAAGATCATTACACAGGGACATGACTCTAATCTAAATATGATTTGATTTTTATTTGACCACTTTCTTTTATTTAATCCAGCAGCTCATCCTCTCATATTCTTACTCCTCTGTGCATTAATCTGCATGTAGGGCATTAAATTAAGTTCGAAAAAGCCAGGTTGTAAAAGAATGTAAATTTGGCCATAGAATTGAAATTATTACTTTGCAAACCATTTTTATGTTTAAGAGCTGTAACTTTTCATTTATTATTTATCAAATATTATTTATTGGATGAAAGTTATTACTATTTGAAATTTGTTAGAACTACTTGGTAATTCATGCTTGTTCTGATGCACTGATCTTCTATTTCCCCAACCAGGGTTAAAAGTTTTTGAATGAGTTCTAAAATACTAAACAAAATATTTATAAGGATATTTTTGGATGTGTGTATACAATTCCCCTCTCCTTCCCTAAAAACAGTTTGCTAGAATGTGTCTGTATTTATATTTAATACTTTAACATTTTCTAACTCATATGCAAATATTTTTATTTTTTTTAATAATCACAATTCTTTATTTTTTCCTTTTAGGTTGAAAAATGATCCCAACTTCCCTTTCAATATTGAATTTTGAATTGTCTGATACTTCAAATACACTCTGTTCTTTTGCACTTTGAATTAATAAAATTATTTCTAAAAGTATTTGTTATATTTCATTATACAATTTAGTTATTTAAATTTTAAACAAAAACAATCATTAATGAATTTAATTTACTTTGTTACAATGCCATTTTCAAATAACAGTTTTTATTAATGTACCTGATATCAATACATAAATTTCTATTAACTTTCTTTTCTTCAAGAACACAAGATTGACTGATAATTTCATTTCCTTGTAATTAATCTATGTGAGAAAATTGTTTATTTCACTTGATCAGAATGTTTCACTTTTAAGGTTGAAAATAGTCAATATCCTAAAAGAAAGCAATAAATTACATTGTCAATTTGTGAGAGCCACTAAATGGAGCATTTTTATGTATCACCTATTTAATGAGTTTTAAATTAAAGAAAAACATGAATGTGGTTTTAAGATTTAAAAAATGAAATCAATATAAAAATGAAATAGTTCTTGATAAGAATTTTAAATTTGAAAGCTAACTTATTACTCTTAAATTTTTCAAGATTGAAAACAAATTAGTAGTTTTTTGCTTCATTCAGTAGTAATTAATTCATTAACATATATGTTATTTTTCATTTTATGTAATGCATGAAGTACCGCCAAAATGATTAATTGTAAGCATAGTGTGATGTATTTTATTTTTTTTATTTCTATGCAAGGAGTTTTAATACTACAAATGAGGGATAAATTTGTTAAGCTTTTGTTTAATTGTATTTTTAGTATAAGGAAAGAAATTGAAGCTGAATACTTCTATGTGCTATTTTTAAAAAATTAATTTATAAATATATGTGTAATACTGGACAATAAGCAGCACAGCAATTTCACCTTAATCCTTAATTTATTCTATTAAGGGAAATAAATTATTTAGTGAATACAAATTTGTTGAGGTTGTGTCTTGTGAAATTATGAGATTTAAGTATATAAACCAAAAATTCCTAGTGTATAACAAATAAATTGTGTGCAGTATATACATATGATAAATGTGTACATGGAAATCTTATTTAAAGAGAGTAAGGTTTTTTATTACCTGTAAAATTACTATAATATTTTATTTGAAAATTACAAACAATCATTAATCAAATCACCTATAAATTTCAGAGTTCGACACATCAAATACTCTTTGAAATCTTTATTTATACATTGAGTTTGCAGTTGTTTAACCATATTTTATTGATATATTCAGAACCATGTAATTTTACTTTACTGTAAGATTAATCAGATCAAAATATGCATGCATCAATTGATGGAAAGATTAAAAAAATTTTTTTTATTGAAACAGAAATGTTTCTTTTCATATCATTAAAGAAAAATTTATGGAAAACATGCCTGACTGTAATCCTGACATTTTGTAATAAAAATAAACTGATTTTATCTAAATGGATACAAAAGTATAATTTTAAGGTATTTTTTTAAAACCGCATTTATCATGTTCTTTTCTTTCTTTTTTTTTTTTTTTTTTGCATTAGTGTACACAAAAGTAAAAAACTTCTGAACAAGAATATTATTTAAATTATTGTACAAATATATACACTCTGTTGGAAAAGCTACCCATCGAATTCAACAGTATAATTCGTGTACTTTTTATTTATTTATGTATAACTTTATTTTTTCTCATTCAACACAATCATTTCAGATATTTTCTGATAAATATTGAAATATATCTTATTGCCAAATGTCAAAATATGCTAGCAGTTTTTATTAATTAATCAAATAAAATTTTATGCCTCTGAAATCATAAGCTATCTTCAAAAAATCATTGTCATTTATGTCAAAACCTTCAAAGTATTTAATTCTTCTCCCCTGGAAACAAAGGTAACTTTCTTTTCAAGGGTAAATAGTTATCTTGTTTCCTGCTTCAGGAATGGTTGAAATAATTTAAAGGAATTCAAATATCTAATTATACAAAAGCAGGTAAGGATTTATTCATTTTTATTTTATAGAAAATCAGTTAAAAATTTTAAGGTAATGAAGACATAATTCTAAATTTCTCAGTTAATTTAATTTTCAAGCATATTTTTGAGAAAAGAACATTGAAACATAAATATACATATACCTTCTTTGATGCATTTTAATGGTCAATTATTATATATTTGGTTTTCAATTTGTAAATGAAGCTTAATTTATGCTATTTCGTTCACTACACTCTTTTTTTAACCTTTAACAATGATGCATGTTCTAATGTTTTTGGAATTTCATGTTTGTGGTTTTCTATTTTTTTTTAAAGTTAAATCAAAAGGGAGAGAGGGGGAGTGCTGTACTGCCTAAAATAAATAATCTTTAAAAACAGATAAATTTACTATTGAAAAGGTTATGAAGATTAAAAAGTTCAAAGTTGGAGAAACCAAATGTTTTTGTTGATATTTTAATAATTCATATTAAATGGATGAGATAATGGATCTTGGATAAGGATTTCAACTATAAAACTTGTTCCAATTTTTTATGTAAAATGATGCAAAATGCTAGTATATGTAAGGTATAGTATATAGGCTATAGTATAGTATAAGGCTAGTATATAGTTGTGTGAATTTATAAACTGAATCATTCTTCATCTAATTCTGGTCTTCCTTATCATTAAAAAATTCCAGTTCACAGGTGTTAATTTGCTTTGAATATTGATAAAACAAATACATTGATGCCCAACACCTGGAAAGAAGCATGTAATTTGCATCAGTAAGGTATGCAAATTATTAGCATTGCAATGCATGTGGAAATCTTGTAACAAGTGTGTAAGAAAGAAAACTGTTTTGAAAAACTAGAATTTTCAGTATACCTAATTTAAGAATATAGATACCAGTCTTCCTCATTTGATATTTGGAGAACTGTTTATAATCTGAATTGTGGAAAAATCTGTTGTGACGTCCTGAAAAAGTTGATGAGACATAAGAAATTAAATTATAGATTTATTACGTCTAGAACTGTTAATTGCACTATTTACAGTGAGGTATAAGTTATTCAAACTATTGAGTGTTTTAATACTACAGAATATTTTATTAATGACCAGCCGTTGCCCTCTTGGTTCGCTGGGTATTTCATCATGTTAAATGATTATGTACTTTATATGTATATAAATTATTGATATCTTAGCATTAAGAATTTGATTGTATTGAAACATATTCTTACAATTCTTGATTTAAAAAGGACAGAACTTCCAAATAATAATTTCTAAATTTGAAGCAGAATTACCTTTTACTCTCTACCCAAGTGGATTTCCACAAAACCCATTTTTTGTAGATATCTACTCAATAAAATAAACATGCTTGCCAAATTTCAAGTCTAAATCAAACAAATCAGAAACTTTTTTTTTTAATCAATAAGCTCCAGTAACCATTTTTGAGAGTCGATTTCTGTAAGACACGTTCAACAACATAGATATACATACCAAATTTCATTTCTAGTAGTTCGAAAACGGTTTTTTTTTTCTTTCTTGTCAATACGCTGCAAAAGATTTCCTCTCCCCCATAGGAGTCGATTTCCGTAAAATCGATACCTTAGTGTATTTCCATTCAACTAAAGTGTTTTGCATACCAAATTTCCTTGCGGTAAGTTGTAGCTCGATAGCGAAATTTTTTTTTATATAAATAATTCCCAGCAACTCTTCCCCCCCCCCCTTTGCAAATATATACTTAACGGGGGGGGAGGGGACATGCCAACAAAATTTCAAGTCTGTATGTCTAAATGTTCAAAAACGGTAGTTTTTATCTCTAAAAAACACCCTCTTTAAACTTTCGCAACGCCCTTTCCGGTCGATTCTCAAGACACTTCTTTGTAACGGATCTCTTCTCCATGAAATAAATGGGCCGACCAAATTCCTAGCATGTAGGGGTCTAATAGTTCAAAAACGGGAATATTTATAACGTCGCTTGAGTTCCCGAAACACCCCCTTGGGATCCATTTTTCGCCCAACCCAGTTTTGTAGCTGATCCTTGAAGGGACATACCCACCATATTTCAAGTTTGCAGGTGAAAAAGTTCAAAAATGGGAATATTTAGCTTTAACGCCCTTTAGGGGTCAATTTTACTAACTCCGAAACCTTCACGGGCATGCGTTTAACCATCGCCCAAAGTTTCATCGCAATCGGATAAACGGCTTAAGAGATATACAGCCAAACATTTATTTTTATTTATATCGATGGTGGAGGGCAAAACACATCTCTTTTAGCAGGTTCTAAGTGGTCTGCTGTTTGCTCTCTTGGAAGTTGGGCGGTCCCTTCTTACTTCTCAAATTCCACTCATGGTGCGACTTCTAGGTGATGCAGCTGTTGTTGTTTTCCGACCATGGCTGTCTGAGTGATGTCATATGGAAATATCCTAACTGCAAATTGTGCTTTAAGTTCAAGTGCTTTGCATATTTTATAAATTATCCACTAATTTACAATAGGATCTCCAAGTTGTTGTTTATTAGCTTCTGCAATCAAATTATTTATTTCGATTCGACTTATATTTCCACAATAAGATGAAATCAAAGTCTTCATCAGTATCACAATCAAAAAAGGAAAGATGATGGCCAAGAATACATTCTGCCACTTCACATGGGATCAAGCCCAGGCTTGTTTCTAAAATGAAATTGACAACCGTGGCTGGAACAATAACCTAAGGTGTAAAAATAAGCACTTATAATAAGCAGAAAAAATTTACTCAGAAATCAAAATAACGCTCAATCATCAATAGATAACCTTTAAAATGTCAGCAAAGTATGTATTCAATGTTTTATTTTATTGTCATATCGCATTATGCTGTACTCTTATTTTCGTATATCATATTATCGAGTAATATTGTTGTCATGTTAAAAATATATGTACAATCGCGCATCTGATACTTGGATTTTGACTGAGAGCAAAGCTCTATCCAATTCTTAAAGGATTGGTCCTATGTCCTGGATATGTTGGGGCAAGATATACGTTTAAAATTAGCTGCATTGACCCCGGTCAGTTCGGTATGCTTTCAGTGGATACCCTCACATGTTGGGATTTATGGAAATGAAATTGCTAGTCTGCTTGCTCGGGAGGGCAGCGAACTTCCCACTGCCTCTTCCTCTGAACTACACCCTCAGGGGGCTCACCTTCTTTAGTTGAGTACGGGTGTCACAATCCCGAGGTGCCCTAGTGATCTTTTCCTTTTCCCACGGGGTTTACTGTCTTTGGTAAACGTGGGCTGCACGAACCCGGGGTACCCTAGTGATCCTTCTCTATTTTCGACCCTCTTTCTTGTCATTCAATTCATTCTTTCTTTCTCTTCCCGTCTAGACCACAGATATTAAAACAAATGTTTGGCGCAGTATAGCCGAAATCGGCTCTTGCGCCAATAAACCCCAAAATCACCTCACCTCCTCTGAACTACAAGCTTCCGAGGTACACTCCCTGTTCACGGGCAAGATAAACTATTTGGAGGTCTCCGCCTGAACATGCCTGGTATGCCACTAAGTATCCGGGATTGTCCCTGCTGTGCACCTGTTCTAGAGTTGCTCTGACCACTTTATCTAGACTTAGGACTGGTCATTTCAAGAGCTTAATATTTAATGGATCTGAGAAGACTTATGCTTCTTGCCGCTGTTCGGCTATGGCTTCTCCCTCCCATATCATTGCATCTATTGGTGCCTCTGTGGGGCAATTATTGAATGATGAGGATGTTGTTTTTAATTTAATTAAGTGACATGGTCTTTTTGGACTTGATCTAGTTTGTGGTCTAGGCCAAGTGGATAAGCAACAACAACAAAAATATATGTATTGTTGTAACGATCAGAAACAGAAAATGATAAATGCTGCATATATACTGTCTATATTTTTAAAAAAAACATCTTTAAAAATATTTTAAGGTACTTTTTGAAAAATCTAGCTGATTCATATATTTATTTTTGTTTCCTATTAAATTTTTATCTTTAAGTCAATTTTCTGAAAAACTGTTTTTTAAGAAGAATGAGTTTTTAACACCAGAAAAAGACTGAAACTTAACATATACCTATATTGCCCAAAAGCAGTCAAAATGACTGCATTGTAAAAAAATAACTAATGAGTAAAGAAATTTGTTTAAAATTATTTTTTTATATTTTTTAATATTATTTACAGTCAAAAACAAGTTATTAGTAAATATTAACAACACAAAAAATTTACTTCACTTGGAAAATAATATATTCTAAAAAATTCTAAGAAATTGTGTCATTATATACATATGTAATTGTTTTTCTAATTGAAATTAAAAAGCATTTAAAATTATTTCCTTGGGCAATCTAGTGTTAAAGTGGTAACTCAAAAGAGTTTTAGTATATTTATATAAAATTTGGTAGAAGGATTTTTCATTCTGTTTTTGAAGGCCGAAGCTAGGATTTTAAAATCTATAAATTATAAGTGGATTTATTCATATTTTAATACATCAGAATAGAGAAATTTTTACACTTAACCTCAGCTATTATTTCGAGAGAGAGAGGTTGATTGTAACTCTGAAAAAATAATGTGAATTCCTTAAAAATACTAGTTCGGGCTCTGTACAGAAGTCTTAGCTATACATAGGCAAAATGTTATTGTTATAGAATTATTTTTAATAAAAGGGGAATGTTTAGAAAATGTCATTCAATATCTTCATCTTCTTCCAAATATTTGCATTTAAATAATTTTTCTTCGAATAATATTTGTAAAACAGTTTTATATTCATATTCTACAAAAACAAATTATTCATTTAAAAGATTTTCTAAAATCACTTTTATGAACGTGATCAAATACCTAAAATAATCGTGACAAAAAATGTTATGAAAAATTTCATGTAGGTATAGTTTATACATTTTTTTCAAAATTGTATTTCCGAGTGCAATCGGATACCTTAATGTAAATGTTTTAGTAAGTACCTATCGTAACCTTTTATGCTTCAAAACTAAAGTAAAAATTTTCCTTCACAGCATATTTAGAAAGGAATTCACAATTAGAACTTCATTATAACATTTTACACTGACGAGGTTTGCTAAATACCTAATCAAAACAAAACCTTAACTTTACTTGAAAGGGAACCTCACCCCCTCGAGTTCTTATAATTCGATTTATAGAAATCTATAGAAATATTTCAAATCCTTCATATCAATAAAGATTCCTATAAAGATAAATTTGGAAAAAATTTTGATCTGTGAGGAAGTTTTATTCATAAAGATGTGCATATATATCGATATTTCACATTTTGAATGTTTAAAAGGAATATATAATTCGAATAAATTTATTTGAATATGTAGGATGATGCTATCAATAGCAATGACGCTTAATATTCAAAATAGATCCAGAAGAATTCTTCATTTGTAAAATCTTATTATACCAGATTGAGTTTTTCAGCCATAATATACTTCTGGATGCGTGACAAAATTTTCCAATTCAACTTTTCAGCGCGGTGTTATTGATCAATACATCCTCGAGCTTTGAGATTTCTTGAAAAGCTCAGCGAAAAAGTGATAACACGATCGGATGAATTCAATCTCAAATTGAATTCGTGAGTACTAACTGAGTTATGGAGATTTGAAAAGATCTTAAAGCTGCTATCTTTTGATCATTTTTCTCTTCACAACACACATCTGTTCTTGTCTGAAAGATAAAAAATAATTTTTTTCCCTTCATTCTCTTGGAGGGTGGAGAGATGTTTCAATTTTGAGATTACGAACGCAAAAATTTGCTGAAATAGCATTTAGAATATGTTAAAGAAAAAAAATATATAAATAAGTAAACATGCAATTGCAAAGGGGATTTACTTCACTCTAAATTTTTTTTAAATACGACTATCCCTTTACTTTTATAAACGTTTTTAGATAGCAAATAGCATGCAAAAAAGGTTTTTGAATTACTCTATTTTATATGATTTCCTTTTTTTTCTTCCAATTTTCTGTAGAATTGAAAATTTTTTCCTCCTATTCTTTTGCAGTGTTCATAAAAATGTGGAAGAAAAAATGAATTGAAAACGTAAAAGTTTTATTTATTTACTTTTTGTATTTTTCTGAAGAAAATTTAAGATTTCCAACAAATTATGCATAGGGATAAAATTTCATTTAAGTTGTTTTGCATTGAAATCGAAGACTGTTGTGCGGGGATAATTTTCAGTTCTTGCTCTACCTATGGAGAACCTTCGAATTTAACAGTTTTCGCAATAAATTCATTTTTAATAAAGGAATAGGAATTGTAAAATTTTAGTTAAACACTTAATTTCAGAAGTTCTACAAAATCTACAATTTCTACAAATAATCGATTTTAATCCAGACGTATATACGAAAATACTTAAACACAATAAATTTGATGTATTGAAAGCTGATTATAGTTCCTAATAGGATTGATTGTGAGAGTAAATGTAGGGAGCTGTGTATATATATATATATATATGACAACGCTGAAGAAAACATCAATAACAATACGATATTTAAATCAAAACAGGACAGCAAAAACATGTACGCTTTTCATTCGCTATAATAATAATAATAAAAACTTTTCACTTTTTTTTAGTTAGATCTTTTGCCACTCCCCAACAGAGAAACTGATCTCTCTTGGAATTTGATCGTGACGCAACACTGATGATGACGTACGGGCACGTTGAAGTGTTTTCTTAAAATATGTTTTGTTTTTTTCTTATTGAAACTTCAAAATGATTCTTGTGTGTCAGTGTTTTTTGGGGGGAGGCGGACCCATCTACCAAAAGAAACGCTGCAGAATCGCTTACGCTTCTTACACAATCTGAAGAATTCGAATTTGTTTCAAAGATTGGCATTGTTTCAGCTATGTTAACTAATTGGCCAATTTGCGGCATATTTTGTAAAATATAGCTCAAACTCTTGAGTTTCCGAATTTTTATTTTTAGATCACTTTATTTTGAAATTTCTTGTGCTCCAAACAAAATCATGTTGTATTGCATTATGAAAGCCCTCTTTAGAAACATAGAGAGAACATCAAATAGTGTGTTATAAATTTTTTATTAAATAATCAGTAAATTTTCAACTGTTTCGTTTTATTTTTCCTTTCACGAAGAATGATTGCCCCTTCGCTGGGCATCACTACAGCGCATATTGCGTCATACTGTGGC
This sequence comes from Trichonephila clavata, assembly GCA_019973975.1. Lineage (NCBI taxonomy): Eukaryota > Metazoa > Arthropoda > Arachnida > Araneae > Nephilidae > Trichonephila > Trichonephila clavata. The sequence goes on from BMAO01019279.1 coordinate 69,977, forward strand.
GATGTCATTTCGTTAATAACTCGTTCATTCAAACTTTGAAAAATTAAACTATGCATATGAAGAGGTCTAAATGTAATTTTATTGTCAAATACATATGGCCACTAACTTTTCTTATCTTGCAATCCGTAAACATTAGGTTAATAATAGTGAGCTTCCATTCTGTCTATTGAATATCTTCTTGTGAGGTTCTTCTGATCTCAGTAAGAAATCTATAAAACAGACATTTAACTCTCAAACTCGACACATAAACTCTCTTATCTTTATTTTAATAGAGAATTCTTCATACTTTTTTCAGTAATTCTCCCTAGCCTCCTTTATACCCTCTACATTCGTATTTAAATATTATTGTCCATTTTTAAAGCTTGATTGCCTCGATTACTTCACAAAACGAGGAAAACAATTATTTTAAAATTTAATGGGATTTGGGAAAAAATCATTATGCAATTATATTTAAAAAATTTGAATCTAAAATAAGGTCGAGATCTTTGATATCCAAAGCGGTCTCTTAAAGTAACCATAAATTTGTTAGTAATTATCATAGATAAGATTAACTTATCAAACTTTGTTCGTAAACGGGCAAATGTAATGAACAATCTATTTATTTGGAACTCTATCAATAAGATATCAAAAAATATGTTATGTTGTATTGAATGAAAAAATAAAAATGCATTAAAAGTCAAAGCAAATTCTTAAACAAAATTGTTAAATATTTATAAATGAATAAACTGTTAAACTTATACAAACAACTGTACGAATTTCGTTCCCTATCTAATTCTAAAAAAAGAAAATGATTTTGTTATGAGCAAAACTTTTTCACAAAAATTACGTTGATTAAATAAAATGATTGATCTATTAAGTTTATAATAATTTTGCGATATTGATATTGGTAAAATTTTATCCATCTGCGATATAAGAAATGTGAAGGATATGCCTTTATATGATGACTGTACACTAGTTTAGTGCAAACAAATAATTAAAAAAATAAAAGATTAAATAATGAATGTGCTATAACATTATTATTATGCCATCATTTATTTTACTTATAAAAAAATGCTGTTTTATTTACATTTTTCCATTTGTTTATAAATTAGTTGAAAATTCAGGAAAAATATTATTCACATTACTTTTGAAAAATATTTATTACTGTTAGGTTTTGATTAGTCAGAAGTTAGGCTGTTTTTTAAAAAATTTTGTACAACGCAGAATCAGAAAAAAAATTTAATAAAATTTTAGATTTTGATTATTGATTTGAATTTCATCAACTCCTTTTTTCTTGCTATAAAAACTTTATATTTTTATTGTAGACATATACACATTTATTTCCAGAATACCCAGTAAAATTTTCAGGAAAAAAATATTTAAACTAATATTAAAGTTATATTAAAGGTAGTCTTCTTGAAAGATGGCACAAAAGTTAGATATATTTTTGTTCAGTAAGTTTTAATTTTCTTTGCTCAGTACGAGATGATGGATATTAGTTTTCGAACTGACTGTTGTGTGCCATATGTTACAATATCGAACTGAAGCAAATGTTATATATTTAGCTAATGCTGTTTCTTTTTCTCCCCCTTGTATCTATAAACTTCCTCTCGCCTACTGCGTTTTCAAATGATATCCCATAATACCCCAGACGTTTTCTATTAAGAAGAGATCTAGAAATCTAGCTGCTCATTGTACTTGGTGTCTCCTAAGCCATTTTTATTTTTTCATAAATATACCGGCATTATATATATCTTGCTGAAAGGAGTCTTTTACCGTTCTGAAGAGATATGCTGATATCATTATGAAGACATCAGTTTATATATATATGTCTAAACTTAGAAAAAATGATAATCAGAAATGCGCATGCGTCATTTGGACTATGGAAATACTAAAATAGATGTGTAGCAAAGGTGTTCGGGTATTTTCTATAAAAGGAACGGTTTTTCATGGTGTGGATGTGAAAAAAGTGGTGCCGATTCTAATTCCTTATCTAACCAGATAGGGGTTCAAAATATCGAGATAAATTGAATTAATGAACCTTCATACCACGTAAAAATAGTTTTCCAGAAGCCTTTATTACAACAACAAAAATGTTATACTTTTTAAAAAAAATCAAATTAATCAAATCAAATGTGGTTTGAAAAAGTATCAATTTTAAAGAGTTAGACTCTGTAAAAACTGCGTAATAGATTAATTGATTTAGTTTCGAGATAATTTAAAAGACGATATGAATATAGTTTTTATTTCAATACTTGTTTGGAAGAATATAAATTTTCTTTAAAACTCGGTCAAAATAAGAAAACATCAAATAATAGAATTTCTTAACGTTTTCATGGTTTTTTTTAACCATGTAAAACCTTTCCATTATTTGATACCAAAAAAACATTTCTACCGAATGTTTTTGCTTCACTTCCTTTTAGTATTTTTAAAGTCCAATCGATGTACGTGCATTTTTATTTATTGTCTTCGCTTGCAAGATTAGATATATGAATTGATTTCTTCACACTGATAATAAGCATATTAATATAACTTCTTCATAATGATAAAGGATTTATTTCAAGGAAATAAATCACATGGAAAATAGCTATAGCTACTCTAGTGATCAACCATAATTCTAGATCTATTCTTTATATGTAATATCGTATTGCCTTTTCAAACTTATTTGAAAATGCAATGTGTGTGATAAATTTGATATGTTTTCAAACAAGTTTAAAAATGCTACAAATAAAAATGGATTAAAGATTTCCAATCTTTCAATATATTTGGGACCCAAATTTCAATCATAATTTTCATCGCGCCTCCTTTCCCCCTCTGTAGAATAACAATGTATTGAATCGAATAACAATGTACTTTGGTGCTAAAGCTACAATGCGATTTTAATTATAAACCGTACAAATTACATCAAGATGAGTATCAAATTTTCTATATAATTTTGTGTGGGTTCTCTGGTAATTATTATACTTGTTCTAAACCTAGTGTTGTTAAATTAATTAACAAATGCATTGTGTAATACTGATACATTTGTAAGTGTGTAAATTATATTAGTGTAAATGGGTATTTTATTTTTTTATTATGTCAGAATGTGTTTTTTGTTTTACTTCCTTTCAATAAATTGATAATATTTTTAAATAATCTTTTATTTTCGATATGCTTGCCTCCCACGTAGGGTTATCACGCCCTACAGTTTGAGAAACGCTGGATTAATATATAACTTTTGTTTCTCTGTTTGAAATTGTGACGCCTGACAATAATGATTTTGAAAACTGTGAGTTAATACTGAACTAAATAAATATATATATATTTTTTTCCCGTGAAGAATTGTGAAGACATGGATTCTTTCAAAAACACGTTTTTCTTTCTTTTCGTGCCAATTTGTCTGGTGCTAGTGATCATAGTCATAGTTTAATGACGCAAAATTGTCGTGGGTCCATGTTGTAGCTTTACCAAAGATCAGTTTTCGGAAAAATGTTGCATGATATGCTCAATTAAATTTCAAACTTTTCTTGTATTGTGATATGAAGTAAGAAGCGGGAGGTATCACTCCAGATTTTCATCTTGGTATATAATTAAAACTCTAAATTGAGTGATCCGCCACACTAGACCTCGTGTTGAATATTTTTCCTACACTCCTTCGTTATCTGTGACTGAGCTCGCCATAGTTTTCGCGCTTCCTACCCCAACTGTAACGTAACACCCTCGCACCAGGAGTTACTGGTGCTGGGGTTCTGATTCTGACTGTTAACAAGTGGTCGCGGTAGCCAAGTGATCAAGGTATCGGATCAAGACAGGCATGTCATGAGTTCGAGCCCAGTACCCCTAAAGACCCGCCGTGTATTGGAGCTATGCACGCTAAATCTGTGGAGAGCTCAAACGTCCTCCCATTGGTGTGGTAGTTAGGAGAGGGGGTGCCAGTTCAGATGTCGTCCTCGTCACTTGACCATGGTTCAAAATTACGAGGTCCGTCGCCAAAGGCCCTCGTGTTGCTTAACAGTGTGACGTTAATATTCACTCACTCACTCACTGTTAACAGGAAGCGCATCTTGCGAACGCAATTTAGACTCTAAGTTTAAATATTCGCAGCACCTTCAAAGGTGTGACTTACATCTACTCCCTTAAATTAACTATTTAAAATTACGTGTAAACTAACTGTAAATATTTCTGTAACATAAAAGTCTGTCTCTGGCTTTTACTCAAATTCAAGCACCGACATTAAACGTAGAGTCAAGTTAATGCAACTAAGCTCTACTTACTGCTATTGTTGCATTCATCCAAACAGTCTAAATACAAGCATAATACTGAAAAAAAATCACTGGATTTCTGATGCATCAGTCCTATAATGTACTGGTACAAATGGGTGTCTACAGGAAATATGAATAACTTGATGAATTACGTATTTATTGTTCTCGCTATGTTATACAATTGTGAATCTGTACTCGACTACAGCCCCTTTTTATTTAATTATCTTCAAAATTTCCTAAAACTGAGGGCATAGAGTCAATCGGTTATGGAAAAAATATTGAGATGTACGGGTCACTAACCTGGCGAGGCATTTGAATTTTTATCTGCCTTCGAGGAAATCTATCTGTAGCGCCATTCTCATGCCTCTTTTTGTGGGTGTTTGTTTTTCTCTCCAATCAGCAGACAGAGAGCAGACACGCCCACGCGGAAGGTTCACGTTTCGCTGACAATATTACCAGGAAAAACTTTCAATTTGATCTGAACGAAATCATACCAATGTTAAAGTTATTAGATTAAATTTAAATTCTTAACTAATTCCAATAACTGCTAGAGTTAAATTTAGGCCTATGTTATGGATTCTCATTTTACACACTGTATATTTTTATATAAACATGTACTCTACTTCGTAAGAAGTGATTATACAAATGAGCTGTGTACAAAATTTAAAAAAGGTTTAATCAGTTCATAGAAAACCGTCCTCCTTTGCATGTAGAGGAACTCTCCAAGCCTTAAATGTTAAGAGAGAATTCCCCTGAGTATAGTGGTAATAATACAGGCTTTTTTATGAAGGCTTTGGCGCACTGTAGTAAAAAAACTAAGACGAATACAGCAAAAAAAAACCTTTAAAGAATATAGAAAAAAATCCAAGTTTATTTACATATTTTACTGGTGTTCTATATGTGAACTCTTGGTCACACATCATACATCAATACGATAGTCCAGTTGTAATGCCTGTCGGTTCCTGCTTCCATCTGAAACCCCTTGTCTACCCGTTGAACCGGCTAGGTATGTAGGAGAAACTGAATAATCAACACTGCTTCTGTTTTTTATATAGATTTTTCAAACATTTCTTTTTTTTCCTTTAAGAAAACAATAAACATCTAATTATATATGCATATAAAAATGTTATAAAATATTAGTTTCAAATTAATAAATAATGTAGGCGCAAATAAGTAAATAACAAGCGCAATTCGAATAGGAAATCAAGATGGATGCAATTATTATCGTATTGGCGTGCTATGAGAATTTCGCTCTTAATCTTTTCACGTGTGTTTCTACTATATTTGTTTTTGTTAATAGTATGTTTTAGTAATGGCTATGTAATTGCAAACAATACGAAAATGGAATTAATATTCTTGATTGAAATACCTGTTCTAGTAAATATTTTTATTGAGGACAATTTAGTGTTCTATCTTAGGTGACTCAATTTTTTCACGAGGTCTCAGAGTCTGTAAAAGAGAGGAATCTTAGCTTTAAATCAGAAATCTTCACGGACCCCCGGGGGTCCGCGGACCATAGTTTATAAACCACTGCCATATACTGTAATTGCAAACGATTTCATTAATTTACTGTACTAATTTACAAAAGGGTGGTGTGTGATGCTACAAGGTAAGAAATGAAAGAAAGGAAAGGATAATGACCAAACTGTGCCATTATATTTTCCTTACGGCTGCCGGTTGTCAGTTCAGTTCACGGTGGGTCCATGATTGTAGGATAATGGAAAAAGTCCCCAAAGAGCAAAAACAAAAAAAAAGTGAAAAGAGTAAGAGAGTTAAGGGAAAAGCCCTCCCGAACCAAAACTGGCAAGGTAAGAACTAAAGGAGAAGGGTACTCTGGAAAAGAGGGGGGGGGGCGTAACAATTTAAAGCACCTAGGGTACCGGGGTGGTTAAAAACAGCCCTGTGATGTCTGCAGGTTAATTCATCCAACTTATTTATCCGATTTAGCTCTCTGCTCCTTTTTTTTATTCCCGATTCTTGGACTAAAATAGAAGGGTGTCATTTTGCTGACATTGTGACTCTACAAACAACTTCCCCGCTAGCTTTGAAGCAATCCTATAAAGTAAACTCGACCAGGCATATGAGTCGTTAAAATGAGCTTTAACAACTGTAAGATAAAAACATCTCAATAGATCTTGCATTTGTTCGGGGACACACGGGCATTTTTGGAAATGAGCGGGCCGATTGGCTAGCCAAGGTTGCAACTAAGCGCAAAATTGACATTGCCTTTAATATTCCTAAGTCATTTTACAAGAATATTATGAAGGAAAAAATGGAACCAAGAAATGAAATGTGTCTTGAAAGAATGTCTTGGAACCAAGAATATCTCACATCAAATAATAGGAGCTTAACAAAGAAATTTTTTCCAACCATTAATGAGAGACTGTCCTGCCATCATTTTTATAACCAACTAGCTGTACCCTGCCACGCGTTGCTGTGGCTCAGTCTGGTTAAATGGAAAAAAGAGAGCTGGTCCATCCAGCCAATTGTGAATCTTATATTGGGGATAATTTTCTCAATTGATAGTCTGGTTTAATTACAGAAATGGAGATCTGAGAACTTAAAATTAATTTGAGTTTCAAAACATGAGGAAAAACTGGGTGATTTCAAATTATTTAAAGATTCAATCAGACAATGAAACACATTGCAAATCACAAAATATATAAGAAAAAATCATTAACAAATATCAGATGAAATCCCAAATATATATAAGAAATAATCATAAACAAAAGTCAGACAAAAATCCCAAAAATATGTAAGAAACAATCATAAGCAAAAATTAATTAAATGCAAATCACAAAATAAATAAGAAATAATCTAAATAATAAATTAAATGCAAAATGCATAAAAGTTCATGCAGTTTATAAAATAGTAATATACAGAGAAATTAAAAATAGCCCAAAACTGATAAAAAAATTACATTAATTTAAATAAAAAAAACAGTCAAACAGTTAAAAATATACACAAATTAGAAATGGCTCTACCTTTTGCAGTCCTTGAGGGAAAAGCGCTAATTTTGCAATACTTGTGGGTATACAATATTTTTTGTTTTGCCATTGTTTGCGTAAATATAAAGGCTATCAGGTTTGCCGGCACGGGAGCACGCAACATACAATTGTCCATATGAGAAGCAATTCACACTTAAATCTAACCCACACAATTCTAACGATTGACCTTGGGCTTTATTGATTGTGATTGCAAATGCCAATCAAATTGGGAATTGCAATCTTTTAAATTTAAATGGTGTATCGGTTGGGATCATGGGAATTTGAGGAATCAGGACATCTTCTCCTTTAAAAGGCCCAGTTAATATTGTTGCTTCCACTACGTTGTTCATCAATTTCTTAACAGCGAGTCGCGTGCCGTTACAGAGTTTTGGCTGATTGACATTACGCAACATGATAACTGGCACACCTATTTTCAATTTTAATAAGTGTGGTGGCATTCCGGGCAGATCTAGAGAGTTCAAAAACTCTGATGGGTAATTAACTACTTCATCTGCCTCCACAACGGTGTCTATCGACTTATATATAATTTCCTCACCTTCAATGCTGGATTGTATCAAATTATTAAGTTGATAGACATCTTTATTCTTCGCCGCAAGGATAGCTCGTTCACTGAGCCAGTCGTGATTCCTATAATTAATTTGAATATTATGAAATACTTTTTCGATAAGTTCTTCTTTCGATGTCACTAAATTACAAAAATTATCAGGTAATGATATTTGTCTTGTCTCATCTATTGGTAGCTGTCCATTTCCAATGTCCAGTAACTGTTGTGAGAATACCTCGGCTGATTGATCGTTTTGAAGCTGGACACGCATATTCATAGTCAACTGAAATGTACGTACGTGTCGCCACAATGTTGAATATTTCAGGCAAGCATTTATTTCGTTCGCTGGTGTTGATCGAGAAATTACAGGCAATGTTTGTCTAAAATCTCCTGCGAGCAATATCAATTCATTTCCGAATGGTTGAACGTTTTCACGCAAATCTTGTAGTGATCGATCCAGAGCTTCAAGTGATTTTTTATGTATCATTGTACATTCATCCCAAACAATGACTTTACATTTTTGCAATACTTTTCCCATACCAGACGCTTTGGAAATATTGCACATGGGAGTCTCGATGGTTTGAATGTTCAATGGCAACTTCAGAGCTGAATGAGCTGTCCTTCCACCTGGTAACAATGTTGCTGCTATTCCAGACGACGCGAGAGCTAATGCTATGTCATTCTTTGATCGAACTGTTGCCAGAATCAATCTGATAAGAAATGTTTTCCCAGTTCCTCCTGGTGCATCCAAGAAGAAGGTCCCCCCGACTCCGTCATTTATCATTTGCGTTATGCGATCATAAATGCACTTCTGTTCACACGTTAATTTGGGAATGTTTGATTGGACATACAACTGGAGATCACTGATGTTGTAACTTTGTTCACGGCGCAAATCCACATCAAATGAACCAATCGTAGCTCGGGTGGGTGCTGGCATTCCCAATTGAATAAGAACTTTATTTGCAATAGTTAAGCACTTATCTTCAATATTTATTAATGTTTCGTTGTAAATGCTTTCTGTTAATTCCATTGCCATATTGCCATTTTCTAACCGTACTCTATGCAAAATATCCTCAGCCATATGTGATCGATATCTTTCCCATAACTCTATGGGGGAGATGAAGGGAAGCAAGAGGTCAGTATAATTGCGAATAAAGCGTGAATTTTTGGTTTGGATGTGCAGTGTTGCATGCGTCATTTATACATATATCCCATTGTTGGTCACTTTCTAATAAGTTCAGAGCTTGACACGCACTGCGAAAAGTGGCATGTGTGACGCCGTCAACAATTTTCAGCTCATGGAAAAATCTAGGACCAGGCACATTAACCAACAGCATGCGAAGATAGAAACATTCATTCTGATTAGGATGCACTGTATAAAGTCTACCAAATTGGGGCCATTGTAACTTGGGGGCCTTGTATCATTGGTATGGCTGATACAGCGGTAGCTATGTCCCTGACAAAAGCAAATGGAACCTATTGGTGACATTATATGAAATGAAGCACATGATTGCCAATTCAACTCATACAACACATAGGAGATCAGGGTTGTCAACTTGGAGAGTTATTTTGAACGTTGGTGATTGTTGCAATAATAAGTAAGTACCAAGCAAACCGTACTAACTTCCAAGTATTCCGTTAACAAATTACTAATGGAAAGAAGTTACTAAGAAGGTTATAACATAAATTTTAATTTTAAAAAGTCATCGAAAACAAAAGTATGGTTTAATATTTTGATGACTGAAATTATATGTCAGGAAACCTAACCTGTATTTCAATAATAACATCAAATGAAACTTAAAACATTGTTTAAAATAGAGAAAAAAAACTTACTAATTTAAAACCCCGTCAATTAATAAGTAATACCAAGCAAACCGTAATCAGTATTTTGTTAAAAAATAATTTATATATCAGAAAACCTCATACCAAGCAAACCGTATAATCAGTATTTTGTTAAAAAATAATTTATATATCAGAAAACCTTATACCAAGCAAACCGTAATCAGTATTTTGTTAAAAAATAATTTATATATCAGAAAACCTAACCCGTGTATTTCAATGACATAAAAAATTGTTTATCGCGCGTTAGCTATCGGAATGTTTAAGACATTGTTTAAAATGGAGAAAAAAACTTACTAATTCAAAACCCCGTCAATTAATAAGTAATACCAAGTCACTTAAAAATTAAATTTAAAATAATTTAGAGTGCATTTCGAAATAAAAAGTACATAAGAACCTGACCAGGGTCAAATGCAAAGTTGTGTCAAAATTTCAGATAAATCAATGTAGAACTTTTTGAGTTATGGACTAAAACTTTCTAATTTAAAACCCCGTCAATTAATAAGTAATACCAAGCAAACCGTAATCAGTATTTTGTTAAAAAATAATTTATATATCAGAAAACCTCATACCAAGCAAACCGTAATCAGTATTTTGTTAAAAAATAATTTATATATCAGAAAACCTCATACCAAGTGTTACGACCCGCATGTGCAGAGGGCGCTAGTAGTCCTCTTTGTTTACATTTTTGTCAGTACGCATGTAACCAACCCAAGGAGCGGACGTACCAAACGTCGCTCAATAAACCATCATTATTTAAAGTATACAGTCCGCGCTCTCTTTGCTTGAGTAGATAAGTTATACATAACTCAAAGTCTGCTCATAACCAGTTCAATACATTATAGAACTACCACACCTTTTGTGGTCTTAATTAGAGTTATCGACCCCTACCATTTGTGTGGTCACCCGAGCCCGAACCAAAATTTAAAATGACTCCAAGAAAACTCTCAGAGCTCACCGTGTTGAGCAGGCGTAAATCACGTCTTCTTGGTCAAATTACGCGAATTAAAAACTGTTTGGAAAATGTGGATTCACCATTGAACCAAGCTGAACTAAAACACAAGCTCGCAACGCTTTCCGAGATTAAGGGGAAAATTGAAGCCTTACGGAACGAAAGCTACAGTGTTCTTTCGGATGAGGAGCTTCCAAATTTCGAAAGCAGTTTGGACAAAATGGAAGAAGACGCAGATAATTTAGAGGTGAGTCTCAATACCTTACTTGAACCTTATAATGTGAATACCTCTGAATTATCTGTTAAAAATAATTTTTCTAATTGCAATGTGAAACTGCCATCCATTAATTTACCAGAATTTTCGGGACAGTATATTGATTGGTTGCAATTTAAATCCCAATTCGTATCATTAATTCATGAGAACACTTGTTTATCAGACTCTGAAAAACTGTATTATTTACAATCTGCCCTCAAAGGTCATGCAAAACAATTGCAAACTGTAAATGATTCTTATTCATCTTTATTCGAAGCCTTAAAAGGCAGATACGAAAATAAATGACTAATTGTAAATAGCCATATTGCTGAACTTTTAAATCCTAACAAAATAAAATTTGAATCTGCTTTTCACCTGAGAAATTTAATAGATTCTATTCAGAGTCATCTTAGAGCCTTAAAACAATTAGAATTAGAACCTAACACCTTGTGTGAATCAATGTTAATTTTTGTTATAATTCAACGTCTAGATGATGAATCGCTTAAACAATATGAAATGGAATTACATTCCAATGATTTGCCTAGATGGGATAAATTTTTAGATTTTCTAATTAAAAGAAGCCAAGCATTAGAAAACGTGCAAAGAAATTATTCTCTGAAAAATAAGAACGAATATTCTCCAAAATTCAAATCATTAGTCGTGAAAAGTGATAAAAGAACCTGTCCGTTATGTTCTTTAGAACCGCACCCAATTTTTAAGTGCAAACAATTTCACGATATGTCTGTTCAAGACAGAAACAACAAAGTCAAATCCCTTAATTTATGTTTTAATTGTCTTGGTCATCACCTTATTAAGAACTGTGTAAAACTGAACAAGAAATGTAAGTTTTGTAATACGAATCACAATTCTCTTCTTTGCAACGCAAGTGTACCCCGACAAGTAGCAAACGAAACCAACAGAAATTTTCCCTCTCCACAGAGTTCATCAGGGGTCATTCATGACCGGAGTGTCGCTACATCCCTAAAACCATATACCCCAACCACTGCGTGTCTTTACAATGAGGTTGGGGAGAGATCAGTTTTGCTTTCGACCGCAAGGGTCAAGGTTCAAAGCGCAGCAGGGGTGTGGGTTTTAATGACCGCCATCCTCGATTCTGGGAGTCAACAAAGTCTTTGTAGCTTTCAAGCCGCAAATGTCCTCGGTTTGAAGAAACAAGATTTCTGTGCAACTATTGCAGGTGTTAGCGGGAGTTGTTTTTCCGTGAGGAAAAGGGTTTCAACTGAGATATCTAACGGGGACTCATTTAAAAGAAAACTCAACTTTCTTTTAGTCCCGGAAATAACAGGATGTGTTCCTACTCAGCCATTTGATCTAACTAAAATGAATTTGCCTCAAAATATAATTTATGCAGATGCGGAATTTAATATTCCCAAACAAATCGATATTCTCCTGAGAGGTGAAATATTTTATGAATTATTAAAAAATAAACAAATAAAATTACATGACAATTCAATAATATTGCAGGACTCTGTTTTCGGGTACATCGTAACAGGTTCCATTCAAAACGATCAATCAAGCTATTATTTTTGCAATTTCATTTAAGATCAGGTTGATAAAAATTTAACAAAATTCTGGGATTTAGAAGCAATAGGAATTAAAGAAGAATCTAGCTCTAATCCAAATGACCAGGCCATGCAACATTTTAAATCCTCAGTACTTTTCAATAGTGGCCGTTATGAAGTTGTGTTTCCCTGGAAAAGAGATAAACAAGAGTTAAATGACAATTTTTCCGTAGCAGAAAATCGTGCCAAATCGTTAGCAAAAAGATTCATTCGGGACCCAACTCTGTTCAAACAATATTTTGAAATTTTAAGAGAATATGAGTCGCAAGGGATAATTGAAAGGGTTTTTCAAACTGAGAAACCAACTGATAGAGCAGTATTTTATTTACCACACCAAGCGGTCTTTCGCCAAGAAAGCCTTACGACGAAAATTCGCATTGTCTCCCATGAAGATGGGCAATTAGCTCTCAATGAGTGTATATGGCCAGGTGCGAATTTAAACCCAAACATATTCCACCTGTTAATTTATTTTCGCTTGAACACGATTGCTATTACCGCAGACATAGAACGTGCATTCTTGCAAATCTCATTACGTGACGAGGACAGAGATGCAGTTAGATTTCTGTTTCCAGAACTTGAATCAAACCAAACAAATCCCTACAAGTTTCAAGTGTACAGATTTAAGCGTGTGATGTTTGGAGTCAACGTAAGTCCCTTCTTTCCGCAACAATTAAATATCACATCGAGAAATACCGAGAGCAATATCCAGCAGCAACGGAAATGCTTGACACTTGTCTCTATGTTGACGACGTAATTAGTGGTGCTGAGAACATTTCCCAAGCCTTAAAATTATCAAAGGATGCTGACACAATCATGAAGAGTGCCAGCATGACGCTACGGAAATGGAATTCAAACAATCAAACACTGATGAGAACTTGGAAAAGGGAAGGACTTGAGATACATCCTCGTCACTCGGAAGACAGTTCTCAAATCCCTTTAGCAAAGGTTTTAGGGATACCATGGAATGTCGTCCATGACTATTTCACAATTGACGTGAAAGGACTTATGGAATTAGATACGTCAAAACCTATCACAAAAAGAGTTGTACTTCAATCAGCTGGTAAAATATACGATCCAGTTGGGTTTTTGTCACCTTACACAATTAGGCTCAAATGCCTATTACAAGAACTTTGGCTACGGAAGTTAGCCTGGAATGACGAGCTTCCACCAGAGATTTGTGCAATATGGTCACAATGGTGGTCAGAACTTCCACTTTTATCAGAATTAAAGATTCCACGAATGATCCTCGATTCCAGTGGAGATTCAAGTGATGTCCAAATCCATACATTTTCCGATGCCAGTCAAAAAGCATATGGAACAGCTGTCTTCTTGAGGGTCAAGTACAAAGACAGAATCAGCATTAATCTCGTGACATCCAAGAGCCGTGTCGCACCTCTGAAAAAGTTATGCCTGCCTAGATTGGAACTGATGGGTGCTTTACTTGCTGCACGCTTAGCGAAGGAAGTAAAGAAAATCATTGATCGAAAATGTTCAACCAAAGCCTTTCTGTGGACGGACTCTCAGATCACCTTATATTGGATCAAAGGCCCAAGCTATAGATGGAAACCCTTTGTGGCGAACAGGGTTCGCGAAATTCAAGCCCTCACCGATCCTAACTCGTGGTTCCACTGTTCAGGCAAGGACAACCCAGCAGATCTCCTTACCAGAGGAATTAGTGTAGACGCTCTTTCAACCAACTCCAAGTGGTGGAATGGATCCTCGTTTCTACGTGAAACCGACTTCCTGACCAAAGGACTAAATGAACCTATCCCATAAAGGTTGTATTTAAAAGAAATGAAAAAGAACTCAAATCCAAAAATGGACATTTCCTTGACAGTGACTCAAAACAATTTCTTTGAAAACATAATTCATATTTCAAAAAATTATATAAAATTAATTCGTATTGTAAGTTTTCTTTACAGATTCATACATAACTGTAGAACCAGAACTGCAAAGATAAAGAGACCACTTACTTCACAAGAGGTAAGTCATGCTGAGAACTGGCTGATCCACTCATTGCATGAAAGGGAATTCCCTGAAGAAATGCGTAAATTGTTGGCAGGTGAGCCTATTCCTATTAGAAGCAAATTAACCCAACTTAATGTTTTTCTTGATGAGAGTAACATTATTAGAGTAGGAGGCAGACTTGCAAATTCAAATTTAAGCGAGAAGGCTAAATTCCCCATGATTTTACCTAGTAGAAATATTTTAACTGATATCATATTGAGCTATTATCATAAAAAATATTTGCATGCAGGACCCCACTCACTTTTGTATCTTGTTCGTCAAAAATTCTGGCCTCTCAATGGCAGAAATAACTGTCGTAGAATTGTTCATGAATGTGTGGTTTGCTTCAAAAATAAGCCCATCACAATGAATCAAATTCTGGCCAACTTACCGAGAGATCGTGTATCTCCGAATTATCCCTTTAATATCACTGGCATTGATTTTGCAGGCCCATTCTTTATTAAATTTAAAAATCAAAGAAAAGGTGCACTAAATAAAATTTATGTAGTAATATATGTATGTTTATGTACAAAAGCAATTCATTTAGATTTTGTGACAGATCTCTCATCCTAAGCATTCATAGCAAGTTTAAAACGGTTTTTTGGTAGAAGAGGAAAGTGCGCAAAAATCACCACCGACAACGCTAAAACATTCGTTGGCGCAAATGCCGAAATTTAAAAATTGTTCAAAATGATTAAATTACCTGATCAAACATTAGCAGAATTTTTGACTAATGAATCCATAGAGTGGAATTTTATCCCACCAAGATCCCCAAACCATGGAGGGCTATGGGAAGCAGGAGTAAAGTCATTTAAATTCCACTTAAAAAGAGTTGTAGGGAACGCACAGTTAACTCTCGAAGAATTCATCACAATAGTTTGTGAAATTGAAGCAGTGCTAAAATAATGTTTCTGTGGGAACCTTAATTTTAATCAAAGATTAAAATCTTCCCAGTACGAAATGGAGTACTGGTCGAATAACCTAAGTATTTTCTGGCACCGATGGTAAGGTCCGAGTTGTGAACTTGCGTGTGCCAAATGGAAACATATTAAAAAGAATCATTAGAAATCTTTGTATATTACCTGTATGAATTTTGTTTGTAATTTATCTTACATGTATAAATTAACTTTAATCGTATTTTAAGTATCATCAAATGTATTGTGTATTTGCATTTAAGTAATGTAGATATTGTTTTTGCATTTAAGTGTTGTAAATATTGTGTATTTACATTTAATCACTGTGCATGTATTTTTGCTTTGTAAATATTGTGTATCTTATGTTTTAGTATCGTAAATTGCATTATGTATTTGTATTGAAATTTCATTTCAATGGCGGGGACTCTGTTACGACCCGCATGTGCAGAGGGCGCTAGTAGTCCTCTTTGTTTACATTTTTGTCAGTACGCATGTAACCAACCCAAGGAGCGGACGTACCAAACGTCGCTCAATAAACCATCATTATTTAAAGTATACAGTCCGTGCTCTCTTTGATTGAGTAGATAAGTTATATATAACTCAAAGTCTGCTCATAACCAGTTCAATACATTATAGAACTACCGCACCTTTTGTGGTCTTAATTAGAGCTATCGACCCCTACCACCAAGCAAACCGTATAATCAGTATTTTGTTAAAAAATAATTTATATATCAGAAAACCTAACCCGTGTATTTCAATGACATAAAAAAATGTTTATCGCGCGTTAGCTATCGGAATGTTTAAAACATTGTTTAAAATGGAGAAAAAAACTTACTAATTCAAAACCCCGTCAATTAATAAGTAATACCAAGTCACTTAAAAATTAAATTTAAAATAATTTAGAGTGCATTTCGAAATAAAAAGTACATAAGAACCTGACCAGGGTCAAATGCAAAGTTGTGTCAAAATTTCAGATAAATCCATGTAGAACTTTTTGAGTTATGGAAGCGTACACAAACCAACTTAACATTTATATATATATAGTTTTGTTAAAAAATAATTTATATCAGAAAACCTAACCTGTGTATTCCAATGACATAAAAAATTGTTTATCGCGCGTTAGCTATCGGAATGTTTCCAAAACTACAAAACAAAATTTGAGTGACTGAAAGAATAATTTTAAAAAAATGATTTATTCGAAAATTAATCCCAATTACATATCAAAGAACAAAAAAAATTGAAAAATATGACAACCGATAAACTTATAATAAAAATATGTAATAATTGGGAAAAAAATATGTGTAAAGCTTAAATTTTCGCATTCAGAGCGAGTCGGGACATCGTATGACGTCATAACATCAAAAAATCACTTAAAAATTAAATTTAAAAAAATTTAGAGTGCATTTCGAAATAAAAAGTACATAAGAACCTGACCTGGGTCAAATGCAAAGTTGTGTCAAAATTTCAGATAAATCCATGCAGAACTTTTTGAGTTATGGAAGCGTACACAAACCAAAATAACATTTTTATATATATAGATAACAAAATAACCCAATATCTAACTGGTCATGGCAGCTTTAAAAGCTAATTGAACAAATTTAATTTAGTTCCGTCATCTTCCTGTGATTACGATATTGGTGGCGAGGAAAATGTAGAACATGTGCTCCTTCTGTGTTCCAAGTTTGAAAGTGAACGGAATATATCCTAAGACAGGCATTCAAGAGACTTAATGTAAGTTGACCTCCGAATCTTCCTCAACTGCTTTTCACCAGAAGTACTTTTAAAAAGTTCAGTGAGTTTGTTATGAGTATTTGTAATTCTTCCTAACCTCAAGAGATTATTTTTTTACTATTTATTATTTTTTTTAAATTTCTTTATTTTTTTTCTTTATTCCTTTGTATTGTGTGCTTTATACTTACTTCTGTGAGCCCTGTGTGATACTTTTTGGTGCACGGGGATTTAACATTGTTTTCAATAAAAAAAAATTGTTTTGAAGTCGAAAAAGAATTTATTTTGTATACAAATCCTATAAAATATGTAGTTATTTGTTTGTATTTAATTTTATAATCCCAGTCTTAAAAATCTTTGGACAAACTTCGCATACTGTAGAAAACTTTAAACGTTTTCAAAAATTAGTTAACTGATTATTAAATTTAGCTCATTATATTCACATAAACTGTCAGAGCGTGTATAATAATACTAACAAGGTACACACAGAAAGGAATAACAAAACTAGTTTATCCTTATAAATATAGATTAGAAATCGCAATTCTTCTTTAAGTAAATGACGCTTCAGTTTCAGAAGAAAAAAAATCTAACATATATACAAATATTAACTTCTCGCCTTCTAAATGAAGTGAAAAGGCTGAAGCATCTTCATAACCCATTAGCATTTCAAAATATTTCGTGCTTTGAAGTGATCATTAAACATTGAAACATTGTAGAATACTCTTTTTGAAAGAAGAAAAGGTAAATTACGTCGTCTTTAATTTTACGCATTGAAAAGGCCTTCGCTGAATGAGTTTTAGTTTCCGGCATTTTAAATCATTTCACTTAAAACTAATTATGAAACTTTTCGGGAATTAAATTCTTACGATAAATTTTACACTTTTAAAATAATATACATATTTTCCAATGGAATACATTCCTTTGTAAATTAACTCAAGAAAAATCAGTAGAAACATTTCAATTGAAGTATTTTAAAAGAAATTATGAAATAAATAAATAGAAATAGAAATATATAGCGTAAATATGTTTTGTTAATGGATTTCAGAAATTTTGAACTTATTTTTTTAGCGTTGTAGATTAATCATGTAAGATTATCAATAATATTTTAATCATAAATATTTCAAGTTGTGAGCCTGTTTAATTTGAAATATGAGCATAATTCTCTCTCATTAAGTAAAATTTTAAAAAGAATAATTGCATGAGATGATGCGAAATGAATGCATTCTAGAAAATAACATTAAATAAAAATTATAAAATTGACTAATATACACGTATGAATAATTAAATAAATCATTTGTTAACACTCATTGAAATTTGTAGAAGTTAATCTTGTGTATTTTATTAGTATACTTTTATCACATTCTTCAAACGAAGTAATGCGATATTAGTTTGACAAAACATACAAATATTACTATAAAATTTAAATTGATTTTTTAAAGTGTTGCTTGATTCGAAAGAGCTAAGCAATAACAAGCAACAAAAGAAATTAAGATATTAACCAGTTCCATTATATTCGGTTCTATTCGTATCGTTATTACGTGTAATAAAGTGAACGTGTGGATGTATTCATGCAGAAATTTTTAATTACATGATGCTAAAAATTCGTATATGTGTTTATAAGGTGATTCATTTGCTCGCTCATCAGAGATCTTCGGAACTATTAGACCAACAAACTTGAAATTTAGTAAGCATGTTTTTTTTTTCATTGAATAGAATCCTGTAGGAACGGATTTTGTGGAAAAAGTCTCCCAAGGGGTGCTTGCAGGGGCGTTATCTATAAGAATTCTCGTCTTTGAATTATTAGACCGGCATATTCGAAGTTTGACATGAATGTTTCTTTTGTTGTGTAAAGTTTTAGAAGAGCGGCTATTGTAGAAATATACTCCCAAAAGGATTTC
This sequence comes from Trichonephila clavata, assembly GCA_019973975.1. Taxonomy (NCBI): domain Eukaryota; kingdom Metazoa; phylum Arthropoda; class Arachnida; order Araneae; family Nephilidae; genus Trichonephila; species Trichonephila clavata. Next base: position 88,923 of record BMAO01019279.1, read on the forward strand.
AAAGGTAGTTACAGATCAAAATTCCCGTTTATGTCTTTTTTAGACCAATTGACTTGAAATTCGGCAAGTATGTTTATTTTGTTACATGGAGATCCATTAAAATGAGTGTTGTGGAAATCGATGGTAAGGGGGATCGATGAAAGTTATTCATACATCCATTTTTATAAATTCAAATCCTGTCTTTTTTTCTTTAAAAAAAATCAAAATGCGAAGGTTAGCTTAAGCTAAATGTAATCAATACATGTATATCAATAAGTTAAGAAAAAAACAGTACATCTTCATACAAAACATCAAATACTCAGCAAAGCGGGCGGGTAACTGCTAACCTATATATAAAAATAACTTCAGATGATTCTTAATTTTGAATGTAATTTGTAAATGAAAAACAAACGGAATTTTTTTCGTTAAACAATAATGTAATCTATTTTAAATAGATCATTTTAAAATAAGGAATAACTCCTCCGAGAGTTAAAATTTAAAACTATTTTAATATTATTCCATAGGTTTCTGTAGTATAATACTATGTAGAACAACTCAGAAACCATCCAATTAAGCTTATATTTTAAAGTATATTAAATATTCTGTACGTATTTATATGAAAAGAGGTTTACGTTTTTTCCCCATTAAAATCTTCTAAAGTCAGTCCTTCAACCCATGCTTTTCATGCATAATACAGCAAATAACTTGTAGTTTATAGATTAAATATTGATGCGATACTTTTGAAATTGCCCTTAGAGATTCTATTAGAAAACAACTCAGGAACATATCCTTTTATAAGGTTCATTAAAAAGCAATATTCTTTTGTCAGGTTACACAAATGCATAAAAAGTTTTCGTTTTTAAAGAAAATTTTTTGCTTATGGATTATTTTAGTTAGTAAATCATGCATAAAATAATTAGTCACATTTTTTTTAAATGATCGATCGCAATGGAAAGAGCCACAGTTTCACCATCATTCATTCCTGGAGTATATTTCATAACATTGAGAGACAAACAAAATCATTCTGGGTGATAAGCTGCATTTCTTCTATTTGAAATTTCTTTTCTTAAAGATTTGTTGGAAAGAATGATAGATTGCATAGTAAGAGTATAAAGCTCCCTTATAATGTGATATGGCGCAACAACTACAAACTAACATATTATTTCTTGTTTACTAAAAATCACACGGTACGTGCCTTTCACGTGCCAAGGCGGAGCCAAAGCTTTTCTGATTCAATTTATATTAATTTTTCATTTAAGTAAACAAGTATTCAATCATTTTTTAATATCTCTCTAGTTTTGATATGAAATTGATAAATGTTGAATATTTCATGGTTGAAGAACATTTTAAAGAGTAGAAAAAGTGTTTTCGAATGAAAAGTTTATCAGCTATTCTTTATTCTTTATCAGCTTTTGAATTCATGATTAAATTCACTTACTTCCATGTAGATAAATTCATTTCTAAAACGAAATGTTGTATTTGTTTACTTTAAAGTTATAGCTGTTTCTTTATCAAATCATATTTATATTTAAGGTAAGTATATAAGATATAAAAATTTGTGTTATCGACATTTTTAAAAATCAAATTAATATTAAATTTAGGGAATCTGCATTTCCGTGAGTAAGGTGATTTTGTTTTATCTAGACGATTATTTTTTGTGGCACAATCGTAGTTTAGAAAAGAAGCAAAAATTAGTTTTGAAATAATGCCCTAAGTAGTACATTTTTTGAGAACTGTGAATCTATTTAATTCGTTACGGATAAATAGAACAAGCAAATGACTTTTTCCCCTTCCATTTAAAACTTCTGCGTTTCAATCTCTTGGACCTGTAGAGGGAATGTAGTAGAACTAAAAAGCTTCTAAAATGTTTGTTCGTTGATTATTGAAATTAAAAAAAATTCAGTTGAGAGTAACAATTTAATTTTACAATTAAAAATTAAAATAATATAAAAAATTTAATTACTTTCATTTTTTATATTAGAAAACTCTTTTCTTCCATAATATTTGTAAGAAATCAAATACTTTATTGAAACGAAAAAAAGACTATAGGAATAATTTTCATCCAGAAACTGTGTTTTGAAGATGATATTTAGTAAGGAAGTAAAATGTCATGTGGAAATAACGAAATGTCATCTTTCAATGTTTGACGGAAGGAAAGCGATGATGCATATGGAAAAAAAACTATTCGAAAGTGGTAGAAATGGTGAATTGATTAAAAAAAAGTCCCTTAAATACTATACTGTTCGAATTAATTGGGACAAATGATAAAAAATGATTTTTTTCTTCTGACAGACCCTGCCTTTTAACCATTACATACCTTAAGTTAACAGAAAAATCACTTTATTAGTACGAAGTATGTCCTCCTATACCAGAAATGACCTCTTCAACTCGTCTTGGTATTGACTCCGTTTAGTGCAGCGCACACATTCTTAACTTCTTCATCGTGGAACCACACTTGTATAGCACTTTTTGTCATTTGTTCTGTTGTCGCGCAACTCCTCTTAGCTAAACGATTCTTGAGAATATGACATAAGTTCTGAATAGGATTTAGGCCTGCCGGATTACCAGACCAATCAAGCATTTTTATTTTATTTTATTTTCTCGCATAAAAGTCTGGACTAATGTCGAATTGTGATAAGAAGCCAAACAATGTTGAAATGTTCCATCAAATGTTTCCATGTATGGAACAATTCCATTGTGTAATATTTCTATATATTTAACATAATTAATCGCGCCTTTAAAAGAAACTAATATTCCAGTGCCATTTGTTGTGAAAAAACCCCAAAACATCTGTTTAGAAGGGTGTTTTACTGACTGTTGGATGTGATCTGTCAGAAGAGTTTCAACTTCACTTCGTCTAACTACACTTGATTTGTATCCTTGCGCAAATAAATGCTTTTCATTGCTGAAATACACTTTTAGTCGTTAACAGTCCAGGATTAGTATTTTTGGCCTATGCTGAACGTTTTTTCATCGTTTTCTAAATTAAAAATTGATTTTTTTCCTCGGTCTTGATGCCTTACGGCTAACTTTCAGAACCCTTTTCTGTACAGTTGAGGTACTCACTCCAACACCATAACCCAATAAATTCCTTCGATGGTCTGTGCTTGTCTTACTTTGATTTATTTTGCTATTTCTTATTCGAATTCTATCAGTTCTTGGAGTAAATTTCCGTTTGAGCCTACATTTTCTTTTTCTTTTTGGAGACGATGATAAGAATCTTGAAATGTTCTTAAAATTCTTGGAAAAATTGATTTGCCTACACCAACTACCGTAGCTGTATCTCTCCCAGTCATAGAAGTGTGTTCATTAAGAGCGATTATTTTAGAACGCTTCCTCGGAGTAATAGCCATCTCTGAACAAACAAAACTAACACGATTATTACGCGGAACACTAACTTATAACCACCAGCTTCACAACTGAGCTACTAATGTACTAAAACCAAACAAACGATTAAATTATAGTCAAGATCGATCCGTTACATCACTTCTGGGCAAGTATAACGAGTTTGAGGTGGTTTGGGACATAACTGGTAATCACATGCCAAATCAGACAAAAAAAATGTTTGTTCTAGTTAATTCGAACACTATAGTATAAACAAACCAATACTTTTTCTTCAAAAATTTTAATATATTACCTTTACGTCGACAAATCTGTAAGCTATCTCAATATTTGCAAGAACTATTCAACTCAGTGCTTCTCAAACTTTCAGTATTTGTGACCCAATTTTCTATCATAAGTTTCATCCCTTCTCCATACAATAACATTGTATCGAATGCAATAATAATCTAATTTGATACTAAAGCTACAATGCAACTGTTATTATAAACCGTGTAGTAACAAATAATGGTGGATGAAGGAAGGCAGATGAGCTTTGGTATGTTATTCCTCTTTCAACGAGAACTTCATTGGGAGTAGTGTATTTAGTTCTTTTTGTCAGAGAAATAATTTATGTCTATATTTTTCAGTTCAGATTAATAGTCTTTTATCCTGTTGTATCTGGCAATGAAAGAATCTGATGATGGATTTAATGAGTTGCCTTAGAACTGCAAAACCAGTTAGGGAAATAATAATATAGTAACGGATTGAGAGTGGAATAAAGATGTTTGATATTTTCACCTTCTGACATGGATTGCAAACTTATCTCCTTCATAACATGTTTAATCGTGGTGTAATAATTAACACCATAATCGTACAAATTATCAAAATAAATATTAAATTTTGAATGTAATTTTTGTGCATGACAATTCCATGGGAGTCAGTGTAAATTATTAAACTTGTTCTTCGTTTACTATTGATAAATTTGTTATCAAATACATTGTACAGTACTGATAAATTTTTAAGTGTATTATGTTAGTTTAAATGTGTATTTTCTTATTTATTATGTCAGAATGTGTTTTGTTTTGTTTACTTTCAGTAATTTAATATTTGTTTCTAAATAATCCTTTATTTTTGATGTTTCGATATACTCACGCCCCCTTTGTATGGTTATCACGCCCCACAGTTTGAGAAACACTGATTTAACTAACTGGAAAAGACACGCAAATACACACACTCACATATATGTGTGTATTTGTATGTATGTGTACTATATATAAAAGAATATGAGTAGAATTTATGAGTATATATATGTGTGTAGAATATATAGGAGTTTTTTCTTTTAACTTTAATTCAAATATTTCAGTTTTAGAACACTCAAAATCTTTTTAAAACTAATAAATTTATTATTGCATTATTTTTCAAGAATAATATCATAGGTATTCTAAATAATAATAATATACCTTCATTTATTTAATATAATGGGATTGAGCATGTCTCCCTTAGAAAAAACTCAGTTTTTCTTATATTACATTACTCTGAATCTCAAAAATATCTTTCTAAAGTAAAAAATTTTCAAAAGTATGTGTGAATATTTGACTTTATTTATAGGATTGTAAAAGAAATAACGTTTCAATGCAACGACTTGATATAATGATATATATTCCAGTTGTCACAACAAAATCTGGGAATACGCTCTAATGAAACAAACTAAATTTATAGATTTAAGGCCTATTCTGTAAACTTTTACCTCGGAAATTTTCCAATAAGCTTGGTCAACTTGTGAAATTATTGTTATGGCCACAAAAATAGCTAAAGTTTTGAAACAATGTGGCAACAAAATTCCCATTTATGCAATGTTGTGTCCAATTAGGAAATGAAGGTTAAATAAATTTAACATTCTTTTAAAAGTAAATCTATATCATTTAAAATAAATAAAGATGAGTTGTACCACATTAAAAATGTGAAACTACACTGCATTACCTTTTAAATAAGATTTTATTTAATTTAAAAGAAAGCATATTTTGATCTTACAAAGTTTGTTGTCAGTTAAAGACAATTATACATAACGAGAAAATCCTTTAAAATAACTCTCTCTCATATATTATTCAATACACCCTTCAAGGGGATAAACATTAGTGATAAATCATCATCAAAGATGCATCTCTCTGGATTTTAATAAATTCATTTTCCTGATCTTAATTACCCGTTGAAGTGAAATTATATTTTAAGCAGAGAAGTCCCAATGCTATAAAGTTATGATTTTTTAATTACCTTGCTGCTTCAGAACGTGTTATGATTTATAAATTGCTTAAGGTATACTAATAAATTCTAAAAATATTTTATTAAACCGGATTCCACTTAGCAGATTACTTACCTTAAGTTCGAAGAGTTAAGCTTACAGAGAGTTCGAAGTTTAATCTGTGAATTATCATTTTTTGAAAATAATTTCCTTTTCATAATTCCAATTAATTTAAAATATTTCTGTTTTATATCAGCCATTTAACATTTCACATCTTTGATCTGAAATGAATTCATTGTGAAGGATTCAAATTATGCAGTCGTTGCTAAACACAACAATATTCATTGATAAATCCTATTCGATTTTGTAAATTTCAGCTTCTCTATTTTAATCATCTACTGAAGTAAAAATTACATTGTAAGTTTGGGTCTTATTAATAAAGTGAAATTGGCCTTTCCGATTGATTTTTACAAATGTGGTACCGCTGGGAAAGTGTTGCAGTGTGGAGCAAACATTTTGGGCAACATTATTTGTTGGAAATTAGCATTTTCAAGATTTGTGTATTTATGTAACAAGATGTGTATTACTCTGTCCTGAAGTTTGGTTCCGAACTCGTCGGGTTCGATTCCTGGTGCTATTGAAGACCCGCTATGTAGTGAAGGCCATTGCATGTTAAATCTGTCTAGCTCAGTGTCTTCCATTTAGTGTAATGCATTAGTTAGGAGGGGGAAGTGCCACCTCAAGCGACGTTCTGGGCGCTTGACCAAAGTTCAAAATTACGAGGTCCGTTGCCATTTGCTCTTAAGTTGCTTGGAAGTGCGACGTTGATTTAATTTTCACTCACTCGCTGTCTTTGCCTCTCGATCGACCGCGGTCTTCTGTGCGACCATGGTTCACCCATTACTGTCAACATCGTCAAATGGCAGCATCGCTCCGACCCAATTTTCGAGCGATCTTGCTTCCAATTGCATGTTCTCTCTCAAATGGTGACATCTGGTTACACTGTTCTAGAATCCATCTGCGGATCATTAGTATAGTCCACATTAGTAGTTTCAACAAATCCCCATTTACATAGAAGTCATGGCTTAACATCAAAGACGTAGCTACCGCCGTATCAATGATACGGGGTTCCCCAAACCACAGGGGCCCCATCATGTTTTAGCAAAAAAATGTAAAATATTAAGGGACCCAAAAAATGGGCCCCTGTGGAAATTTTGATTCAGGATTCTGACTGGACTAGCTACGCCATTCCTTAGCATAGAAATGTACTCTGGTTTTTCACCATTCGCTTGCTCTTTGCAATGAATCGGAGCTGTAGCTAATCAGTTGTTGGCCATCAAAAGTTAATCATTTGCATATTTCATCTACGATATTTTCAGGTGCAATTTCGTTTAATTCGTACTAATCCTTGATGCATCGGTTTCTGCATTATAAAGTATATATTTTTAATTTATAAAAATTTATATTTATTTCTAGCATTGCTAATATTCTTGGTACCTGTAATATTTTTCTCTTAGATGCATATGACGATTTTGTGATCTTGTTGACACATCATTTCGACCATTTTAAAAAATGCATTCAACGTTGAACATTCTAATTTAATAAATACAAATGAAGGCGTGAAACATTTCATTAACCTTTTTGTCAAGTTTAATTTTTTTGTTTTGTTTTCGGTGAAACAGAAGACATTTTATTTTTTTAAATTGCATTTACTGTATTTTAGTTTTAATATTTTTTCCAGATCATGACTGCGACAAATCTTTAATGCAGTTACCTTTAGATTTTGTCAGAAAGCTATTTTTGAAAACTTATGAACATTTTACAACTTCACGGAAGAAGATGCACCATATCGATTATTATAATATCATGAAAACAAACTATTTATTAAACTTCATAGAAATTCATTCGTATTAAATTAACAAACATACAAACTATCAACTCCAAAAAAACCATTTATTTATTAAAACGATTTTTTTATTTTTTTCATTTACTGTAAAAGATAAATTTCATCCCTCTCTTTCAAGCAATATATTTTTTGATTCATAAAAATTTAATATGCAATTTTTTTAAAATTTTGAGATTTTCGAAATCTAGACGAGTGGTCCTTAAAATGAAGTGCGTATTCCGAACCCCAAAGGTTACGCAAAGGGATATTTAGGTTAAGACAGTGCTTCTCAAACTTTCAATATTGTCGACCCAACTTTCAATCATAATTGTCATCGCCCCCATACAATAAAAATGTATCGATTGCAATAAAAACGTGATTTGAAGGTAAAGCAACCTTAATTATAAATCGTACAAATTATCAAGATAAGTATTAAATTTTGAATAGGTTTCATGATTAAGTAATAAATATTTTAAATTACATTTATATGTAACTTAAGTATATATATAATCAAAATTTCTCTACAAGAGAGAGATGAATAAACATGATTAAAACTGAAAAGAATTGAAATTGCAAGATAAATAGGCAACAGAATTTAAAAGGAAATATGAAAAATTAAAATAATAGAGTTAAATATAAAATAATGGATGCTACAGTATTATCAACATCGCTGGTTTAGGACAGCTTAAATACAAATTTTATATATATATATATATATAAAAGTGGGGTTGAACATGTTTTGTGGCCAGCCAACCTTCCCCCCTTTCTGTTAAATAATGCTAAGCAAAAACCGATTGAAAATAATGGATTGGAAATCTAAATGCATTATGAGAAAAAGGTAAAACATACTACCCTCCTCTTAGGGACACTAGGGATACCTTATATATATATAAGGTATCCGACTACGTTTGGAATAATTATTTTTCAAAAGCGTACAAATGAAAATTTTTTTAATATTTAGTGTCACTTAGATTAGAATACACGTATAAAATTGTTTTCTGAATATTATTACAATCAAAAATTATTTAAATGCAATATTTTGGTAAAAAATGAACATAGAATTACATATTTTCAAAATATTCTTCTTTTATACATTCTGTGTTCATCTTTTGCCAAAATATTGCATTGAAATAATTTTTGATTGCAATAATATTCTTAAAACTATTTTAACGTGTATTCTAATCTAAGTGATACTGAATATTGGGGAAAATATTCATTTGTGCGCTTTTGTAAAATTACGGTTCCGAAAGTAATAGGATACCTTAAGTAATAGAATGAGTTCATCGCTCATAATCTGTTTTGTTTTGCTTCCTTTCCGTACATTAATAATTTTTTAAAGTGCTTTTATTTTCTACTTTTCGCTATGTTCGCGTTCCCTACGAAAGGTAATCACGCCCCTCCCTAGAGGGCGCCCTACTTTTTGAGAAACACTGGGTTAAGCTAAAGAAAAGTACGCTCGCAATCACTTGTGAGTGTGTGTTATCGTGTATCGCACGTGAGTATGAAACTATTTTATTTGTTGCTGTGTTTGATTTCACTTGAGTTCACTAACATCATAAATTTACTTGCTTTAAGTGCATGCGCACTGAATGTTCAAGACGAAATTTGTACACTTAGATTATATTAAATTTTAATTGTAAAGTGTGAATTTGAAAGTTAATTTAAATGTATGTATATCGCTTAGAGTAAGTTAAATAATTTATTTTGATATTACACACGTGCAAATATATTTCTAGGGTTCAACTTAACATTATTTTTGTCTTAGGAGTTCGCGATCAAAAATTGGAGTTTGGAGATCACTACTGCTTGTAACTAAAGCACACAGTGACACCGAAAACAAGGTTTTAATTCAAAAGACCCTAAGGTGTTTATTATATTATAAGAAAAATAGCATTACAGTTCTTAGTACCATTTGTTGCATATTACGTGAAAAGTTATTTGAAAAAATCACCTGAAATGTTTTAATTTAATCAAGATATGCGATAAATTATTTACATATTCCAATAAAAAAATACTTCTTTGGACCCTACAATATCAAAAAGCTTAAAATTCTGCTAATTAAAATAATATTTTTATGAGAACATATATGTTTATTTTTTAACATTAATTCTTTTAAAAAAATCCTTAAAATCGTATCTGTGAATCAATATGAAAGTCACCTAGAACATGACTTGAACTTTTATTTATGACAATGAGATTGCTATTTTTGAAGTAACTCATATCAATCCAATTAAGAAAAAAGGGTATAGTTAATTCTCTTTCACGAGATAAAAACTATCGACTGGCTTTCAAGTAACGCAGAATTACGTACATAACTCTAAGATATATATATATATATATATATATATATATATATATATATATATATATATATATATATATATATAACTCTGTCTTGCTTAAACATCCTTTAAAAAGTAGTATTTCAAGGAATAAAAGTTTTAGTAATAAATAAATGATGCTGTAGAGAATACAAGACACAACTGAGTACATAAACTAACGAGAAGACAGGAAAGCTGGTTGCTAACGTAAATTGGATCGTCAGAAAGAAAGACTAATGAGATGTGATTAAGTTTATCAAAAGGAGGCGAAAATGCTTTCGCTGTAACAAACTGATAAGAATATAACTAAGTATATTACTCTGAAGAACGTTGCATTATTATATATAAACGAGAAATCAAGAAATGTTTATTTTTAACTAAGTAGATTTCAGTTAAGAAAAAGAAATGCTCTGTAGCAGGGCAAAAAATATAGACAAGACGGTTTTTCTGAAGAAGTGTTGTATAGCCTTAAAAATTATATCTAAGATCTTCAAAACGTAAACATGTTGGAAAAGTAAAAATAGCTAATCAAAAACGCCATTCACAGATTAATAAAATATTTTATTGGAAAGTGAGCTTGGAGCACAACTGTATAGAAGACTAAAAAGCCCTTTTCCCTTAACTGGCAAGGAAAATTAAACTTTTAAAGTAAGTTTTATCACTCCTGACTGATGTTCAGTACTGATATCGTTTGGATATGCTGAGGATCAGGCAGTCAAGAAGTTGTTAAAGAATTACCATTCATTCTTATTGTTGGGCCAATAGAAGCTTCATATCCTTTACTGGTGTCAGGTGATTCCAAGCGTCTCTTTAGAATGTCCCACACACATTCGATTGCTTTAACCCGGCACTTCACGCGCGAAAAAAAACGACCTTAACTTCACGCGCAGGGTATCTCATACCCAAGGGTGTTTACATTCTGTTTTTACCGTCAACTTTGCATACAAAGGCGAAAAAGAGAGAAAAGTAGGAAATAAAATTTGTTTATTACACTTTTCACACATAAATTTAGTTTTTCTGTTCTTTTTATTAGGGCACTCAGTACATAATTTATACACTCCTTCGGTTTTCATCGCGAGTGAGTGCAATGTTTTCACTGGATGTAAATTTTTTTAAAATTTCATAGAAGCATTGCTTGTTGGTTTTCACATTCTTCTGTTAATCGAAATCCAAAACACTTCAGAAATCAGTGTCTCGTCCATGAGTTGGAACTTCGAGCCCATTAACACCTTTGAAAAAACATACACGTGGAAGAATGATCTCGGTACTATAGCTAAATCAATGACTGAACTACATTGGAAAATGTATAAGTATACAAGTACGGGATACTCAGCAACCTACAAACCGATCCTTTTTGATGGGGTTATTGAGTGTTCCTTGCTCTCTCGATACGTGTATGCAATCCGAATCAGACATAAGATTAAATCTGTTATCATCCGTAAACAGTAATGAACCCATTGTTGATCGAGACAGCGCTTTTATACCCTGAAATTTTTTTAATACAATGCTAGTGCCATCTGTTGTTCAAAATATTATTTACTTTTGTGAATATATCTCATGATTATCTTCCAAACCTCAGTTTAATCTGCAATTAATTTAGAAAATGAAAAATAATTTATTGGATAAAAAACAAATATGACTGTAAAAGCCAAATATATTGGATTTTGTAATTTCATTATAAAATATCTATACTTTTGCTTTGCGTGAAGAAAATTTAAGCATAAAATATTAGAAAAATAACCTAAATTTTCAATAATTTATTGTATAACAAATAAATGTGACTGAAAAAGCCAAATATATTGGTTTTTGTAACTTTCATTAAAATATCTACACTTTTGCTTTGCGTTAAAAAAATTTAAGCATAAAATATTAGAAAAATAACCTAAATTTCTATACAACTAAATTTTAAAATGCAAAAATATGTACCACTGAAAGTACTGAATTCCTTCAAAATCCCTCCATTTAAATCACACTTTTGATGAGCATGAACATTTTTTAAATGCCTATTCAAACAAAAAGAGCGAGTGAAGACTAGATTACAAAATGAGCAGATTAAGTCTCTGGTATGTACATTCATTTCAGTCTCCATTTTTGAAAATAGTAAGTATAAAAAAGTTGATTACAGAAAATTAAAAAACAAATTAACTAATTAAAATAACAAGGAAGATAATAAAACAATTAATAAATTAAAGCAAAAAATAACAAGAAATCAAAAGTAAAAATTATCCAAAATGTAAATAAAATGCGATAATAACTTCAGCAAAAATTCATTCGTCTAATACAGCAATACAAAAATAGTATAGGACTATTCAGTTATTTTAGTTTCCATATTATATAACAGATGACGCTAGCATTGTATTCGAAAAAACTATCAGGGTGGAAAAGCGCTGTCTGGATCCACTCCTTGATTTACCGATTGGCTGCTTTCACGGCACCACGTAAAATGGCACAGAGAGCTCGTATTCCGATGAACAGGTGTTAATTGCACGCACTGTATTGATCATTGAGTAAATAGATTCCCATTGGGCAGTTTTGCGGCATCCATAAGACCTGATATTGGGTGTCTAGTTCTGTGCAATATATACCGGATCAGGGGTGTCGTCTTCGTCACTTGACCAGGGTTCAAAATTACGAAGTCCTTCGCCAATAGCCCTCGTGTTGCTTAATAGTGCGGCGTTAATAAACACTCACTCCCACAATTTTTTTTTTGTGTGTGAACCCCTTGAATTCTAACATTTGTAGACAGCATATACATATGTGGAAAGTTTCAGAAGGAATTATTGATCTAGGTATAATTTATTTGATTTTATTTTATTCCTAATGTCACACTCTGAAGCAAATGCAAATCCTGCTGATGTGACGAGTAAGACATTCCGGCTGACCCCCCCCCCCTCCAAAGTTCTCCATCACACTGACGTGATGGTTCTGAATTTCGACAGATTTAACGACAGATTCTATGCAGCCTCTCTGCATTGACGTAATGTTATAATACGGAAATATGCTTATAATTTCTATAGTCTACGAATCATCATAAAAATACTTTGATTTAATAAAAATATTTTAATAAATATATCCAAAGAGTATTTTAATTTTATGAAAAAGTAAGCCTCGTGCGTGAATATTCTCTGAAAAACAGTTCTTGCTGTAAATTAATAGAAAACTTTAAAAATACCATAAAACTTTTATGAACTATGAGTTGTTTTGATAAAACTGAAGACTCACATACGGAAAGCACTAACAGTTTTATGAACAAACATGAGAGAGAAAATCAGCAGTTACTCGTGGTAAGTGTTCTTTTTAAATATTGTGTTTTTCTTCTCTTTTTAAAAAGGTGAACAAACCTAGTTGGTTGAAATTCTTATTATAAATTTTTCCCCCGTCAAAGTTTGAATTTATAAAAGGTAATTTTAAGTTATTTAATGGTTTAGAAAACTAATTTTTGCTTTTTTTTATAATGTAATAAAAACTATCTTTGAAAAACCCTGGGAATAAAAACGACATATTATAGTTGCTTGGAAGTATTTTTTATGTTTCAACCAAAGTGAAAAATAAATAATTACTGAGAGTTGTTAGTTATTTTTTTTAAATATGTTTCCTTACAGCTAAAATGCATGTTATACGAATTTAGCTTCGATTTCTATGTTGTAAATAGAATCATAAGAATTTATTGAATTGACACACGCCATGTATTTCTCTCTAAACCATATTTAAATCTTTTGAGATATATATATTTTCATAAAAGTACTATTCTCTCTTCACAACGTTTCACCAGGATCATTTCTTTTCAATATAGCAATGAATTACGAATGCTTCAAAAACTAATGTAAAATTACGCCTGTGACATAAATTAAATCTGTTTTTGCTTAAAAACCCTTCAAAAATATTTTTTGCGGTAATACATTTTTTTTCATTTAATAATCATCATTTTGAAACGCATTGAAAATATATTTAGTTAATGCATACGATAACAAAAAGCTTTCTTTTTTGAATGAATGAAAATCTAGTATATCTTTTAAAAAATATTAAAATCAATAAATTGTTACAAAAAGCTTTTTTTTTGGTAAAGAAAGAAAAAAAAAACTTTTGTAATATTTTATTGATTTTAATATTTTTTTTAGTAAAAAAAGGGGAAAAAATTAAGATTATGCCTTAATTTACTTCTTTTGATGAACTCGAGATTTGTTCCTCAAATATTTGCAAGAGACTACAGAAGTACCAAATTGAAATTTTAAAGTTTCTGGTTTTATTTTAGAAACCATAGAAAAGTCACGTAGAGTAATATTTCCTTTTAGATTGGATGGATTTATTTAGCCTGTAGCTATTTTGTAATTTCCGAAAAGTTTAACAAGTACATACAAACAAACACAAACGAGAAACTAAAAATTTTCCAATAGTTTCTTATATTGGTCTTCTCATAAATAGAATATCAAATACGTTCACCAAACGAGATATTAAACTAGTTTTCCATACCATAAAGGAAAAAAAGTATTGCTCAATCGAAGAATTCTAATATCAATTACTTCAAATCTAAAGGGAAATAATACAGTGAAAAAAGTTACTTTGACTGAACTGTCGTAATACAAGTTTAAAAAAAAATACTTAATAGAACATGATCTCAAACAACTAGAAATCACAATTATAATAGTCATTCAAATAGTAGCTCATTTTTTTAAAAAAAGTAAGCCACGTTCTGTTCTTAACGAGTATCGCATTGTTCATTATTTAAAAGTTTACCATGTAATAGATGCAGAATTTCCAGTTCATAACAACGAGTCAAAACCTTTTTTATTCATTTGTAATGATGTCACTTTTATGTAAAGAAATTTTTCACGAAATATCTCAGGAACTATTTGCGTCAATCAACTATGACGAATATTTAGGACTTTAAATGAGCATCCAATGGTAATATAAGGCTTAACAATAAAAAATAATTTGGTGAAATTTTAAGTGATACAACTGGATTGCCGGTATAAACATTATTTCTTTTACATACCCTGTTGGCTACTGTTGGTGGTAGTTTATTAAGTGTTTGGTGCCATTCTCTCCTCCTGCGGGGGTGGGTTGTGATTTGAAAAGAAGGGCGTTGGTACTGAAAGACACTGGTGTAGAACGTCCTGAGTGGTCTCTGAATCAAACTTTCTTGGGGGACCTTTCTTGTGTCAGAATGTGCGCATTTTGGGGCCCTTGTAGCTTGGGGGCCACATAACATTGATACGGTGGTAGCTTCGCCCCTGCTGAAAGAGTACGGACAAAAAAAGGGATTACCCTCTCCCCGTTTTTTTTAGAATATCGGGCTGAAATATTTGTAGTAAGGAAAGCAAGTTTTTTTGTTTTTTTGCCAGACAGATTGGCTTGGTTTTGTTGTATTTAGGAAAAATAGAATAATATTTTTTTCTGCACGACGTACTGTGTCTGTCATTCGTAAAAAAATAATACAGAAAGATATTGCATGCCCTATTTTTATAATATCATTCTTCTTTATAGTTCTGACATTCTTAGATTCTTTTAGGAGGACGAATTTGCCGAAAAGTTTATCATTTTACAAAATTTTTGTCACCATTAAAATCTAAGAAAATTACCAATATACTTCCCCTTTTGAATAAATCAAAAGAAAAGCCAGATTGGAAATTCCTTTATGCTTAATGTTATTCTATACTTTACATCAGGGGAAAAGTGATTAAGTATAGAACGCAGGAAAACATGTCATTTCTTGATAATTTTATGCAATATTTGGCTACTTCAAATAATTTATTTTTTAGTTTATACAGTATGTATTATACTACAAACTGTTTTAAATTCTGCACATGTCGTAATTTTTATTCCGAATATTTTAATTAGTCATTGAAATTAGAAAACATTTGAATTATCTGTTAAAAATTTGAAAAAAGTGAGTAGAGTAAACTTTTTCTAAAATATAGTTTTAAAAAAAACTAAAGAGAACACACTTTTTTTATATAGTTAATCGAACTAAATCGTTTCTTAATCTTTTAGTTGCCAAATCTGGAAATGGGATCTGAAATTAATCGCCAGATGCGGGATGGGATCTGAAAATGGGAAATCGTTAATCCCGATGATCCTGATAAGGACAATGGAACAAAACTATTGAATTATTGTATTGTCATCGGCCCTGGTCAAGTGAGCAAAATTTCGAATTAATCTGAGCCTATAAAGTGGGTAAAAATATTGAGTTCAAAGATTCCGTTACATACAAGTAAAACTTATAAAAGAGTGTTAAAAAAAAGAAAACGCGTATCAAAAACCTGTTTTTATTAAATTTTTATTTCATTATTTCTAGGATAAAATCTATTAAATGTGCGTGTGTACAAAAAAAGCTCAGATGTCCATTTTGGCAAATAAAATGAGAAATATCAGTAATTACCTGTTTTGGACGAAGAGGAATTTAATTAAAAAATGAAGGGCAATATGAGATACATTAACTCTTAAAAACTGAAGAAGGAAATTCAAGAAAGAATTTTTCCCTTACTCTTTTTTTTATGAGTTTCATTACTACTTAATAAAAATGTACTCGAAATTTTCTTTAAAAAATCTGGGTATTAAATAACTAGAAACTTTAAAATACATATTGTAAGCAATACACTTTAATTAATGCTTTTTTAAAATTTTATCAGAAAGGAAAATGTCTGTTGAAGATAAAACTGCGAACGACGATAGCCAATTTTTATAATTGTTATCGGAATGGTTGTGAAATAGCAGAAATTAAATTTTTTGACGACTATTCAAAACTTTTTAGTCTTCATTCCTTTTATTTTTGCAATGGTTGTGAGCAGTTAATTAATGAAATTTATTCTTCAAGTTTATGAGAGAATTCTAAATTCTGTTTTAGTTGAATCAATAAAAGAAATTTAAGAACAAAAGAACATTCTAAAGGAATTCATATGAAACTTTGAAATATATAACAGTAGAAATTTTTCTAAATGAGTTAAATAAGTTTTAGGTTGTAATATATATATGAAATGTCCATTTTTTACGGTCTACAAAAATAAGTAAATCTCTTTTTAGAACAAATCTTATTAATCAAAATAAGAACCATTAGCTTGAACACACTTTGGCCAACGGGAAACAAGTTTTTTATGCTGGTATTACAAAATTCAGCAGTTCTGGAAACAACAAACACATTGAATGCTATTTCAGCATGCGTTGGCTTTCTGAAGCATTTCTCCTGTATGATGTTATCCAGGTGTTTGAAAAATGGATAGTCTGTAGGTGAGAGTTCAGGCAAATACGGTAGGTGGACTAGAGTTTCGAAGCCTTTTGCGTGCAACTTTTGAAGGAGGGGGGATCATTGAAACACGTAGTCTAGCATTGTCGTGGAGAAGAATTCGGCTTTTTCTGTTGACCAATGCCGGATGTTTATGTGCAAGTTTCTGAAGAATTTCGTCGATTTAGTTACAGTACTAATTTGCTATGATGGTTTAACCACTTTGGTTTAAAAAGCTGTGGAGGATCAAACCGGTTCAGGACCACCAAATTCACCATAACCATCATTTGATGAAGCTTTGGTTTCAGGAAGTGTAGTGAAGCATTGTCGGTATCCAACCTCTGCGCTGAACCTCACCAACTGTCGTACAGAATCCACTTTTTGTCACACGTCACAATTCGATTGAAAAACGGATGGTTTTGATTGTGAAGATGTTTCAAAACACTTATTTTTTTAAATTCTCATTCAATTAACGAGGAACCCATTTATCAAATTTTTGTAACTTTGCCAATCATTTTTTAGGTGACAGGAAATGGCTGTAGTAGTATTCTTGGATCTTATGCGTAGTCTCGAACAATATTGCCGAGATATTATTCAGCTATCACTCGAAGGACTTCGTTGTCCACAACTGTCTCTGTCTTGCTACAGTCTTCATGTGTGAGATTCTCATCAACAGATTCGAACTTTGCGTACCAACATCGAATGGTATGTTCACTTACTGACCCGTCTCCAAATGCGGCATTGATGTTTCGAGCAGCTGTTGTAGCATTATGATCCCTCTTCCAATCATAAAAAGTTACACTCTAAAATCACTATAATTCATCATATGACATAGCATACAAAAATAAAGAAAACAATATTTTTAATTAAAACGTAACAAATGAGATAGAGCAAGGCTTTAGTTTTAAATATATACATAAATAAATCAAAAAAGTCTTATTGGAATTAAAATCTCAAAAAATACTGGTGGAAATTGGACATTTCATGCCACACAACCTAAAAGTACAATCTTATTAAATTTTATTTAAGCAACGATAAAGTCAAAAGCAATTAAGTTCTACTCGTATGTAAACATTTACGGAAAATAAACATAAATTGGGACTATTTTCATCTTTTCAAAAGATCTTTTAAAATACAGCTCGATGATTCGAACATTTTCTTACCATTAAAATAAAATTTTTTCCTTGGATAAGTATCGAACGAAAATCCACCGATAATCCTCAAAACGTTCTTTGTTATGACTGGCACCGTTTCCTTATTTTAGTTTACGAAAACTGACAGAAACAGGCAGATGCAGCAAAGAAAGAGAGGAAAAAAAGAAGAATTCTCGAACTGGGGTAAGAGCGTGAGTGAAAGCTGTAATCACCCGTCATTCAATCTCCATCATAAAAGAACAAAATGGAAACACGCATTTCCGAAGATGGCTGTTAGAAATGACACTCATCATTCTTCTCAAAAAGCGAGCGGTAAAAAGTTCACGATAAATAATTTCAGAGAAAATTCTTCTCAAAACGTTGAACGATGCCAGCCGCTTTTAACATCAAAACCGGAAGCTTTGGGGGAAATGTGTCGGATTACTTGAAAAGGTTTCTTTTGTTCAACAGAATTGAAATGGAAAGTTTAAATACATAGAACGAATGTAAAAAGAGAGTGATGCATAAATATATAAAAAGTTAACAACTATGTACAAATGTATTTACAGAATATATGGAATGTGTTTGTAAAAGAGAATTCTATTGATGTTTGAAGTTTTGTATCCTGTGGTTTATATAATAGTTTTATACATTGTAACGAATGCTTTTTCAAATATTTTCCCGTTTTAAGCAAGATATATGTTTATTTTTAATATGTGAAAGCTGTTTTTTATTATATTACTATTTTATAGTACACTCACTTCCAAAAGTTAAGCACGAAGATGTAAAATGCAAAAAAATCAACAAATACTGCTTTGATTGACACAAAATTTGGCAGTAAAGTAGCATATATATTTATACATAAAACAAGATCAATAATGTTATACAGAAATGAAAACAATAGTAAATTTTTGTATGTTATCAGATAATGTCATACTGGAGACTTAAACATAAATATGTATAAAGTGAAAATAAACAGCATTAAATGAAAAAAAAGGGCATTAATAGGGTATGTGATCCCCCCTCATTTGTATGCAAAGTTTACACCTTCTGACCATGCTTTCAATTAGGTGGTCAACCACCGCAGAATTAAGCAATCGCCATTCTTCTTGTAGAGCATTTTCCAGCTCAATAATAGTGGTTGGAGATGGGAAACATGAAGACACAGCACAACCGAGAGCATCCCAAAGATTTTAAATGGGATTAAGGTCGGGCGAATATGCTGGCCACGCCATACGCGCAATCCCTTCACTCTCCAGGTAGTCATCGAGCACGCCAGCACTCAGAATCTTCCATTCGTATTCTAGAAGTCATAGAAATACGTATGTCTTGAAAAAAAATTGTACGAAAGTTTTAAACACCTTCTATCAGCACTTACAATCAACTTCTGTAACCCTTCATAAAGTTGACTTCTTATAATACTGCCCTTTTTGCATATTTCTTTACATGAAAGCACGATTGGCTGTTACCTAAGATATTTGCATATTTCCATCTATTTTGCAGCGAATTGCATCCTATTCAATTTTGATTGGCTTCCGGAATTGAGCATTTTCCTCTCCGTGCTTTACTTTTGGAAGTGAGTGTATAATGCGCTCGGGTAAAGTACTTCATAGTAGATAAAAAAAAAACCTTGTTTTCCATGGTGCCATCAGCAGTGTATACTAAATAATAACTAATTTCATCGATTTGTTCATAAGCAGAATATTTTCAAATCTTTATCCAATATAGAATTTGTGAGGAGAGCTTTTTAGAGAGACACATTCAGATTGAGAAATTTGAAAAAACATGCTTTAATAAAAACACTGTAATTGAAAATTGGAGCTCTACAAGTCAGATATTTTGTAAAAGTTCTCACGGAATATTAGTTAATTATGACCACAGTGGTCTGCTTAGTGAATTCTTATTCAAATACAAAGTGGCATAAACAATTGAGAGTATACCTTATACACACACTTTTACTTGATAAATTCAACTTACTCAATAACACACTACTGAGAAGGGCCAACATGTTTTTATTTTTACACATAACAATTGATTTAATTTAAAGTAAAAATAAAGAAAAATCACACAACGAAAAATTTCTTAATTGAAGAGTTTTAGAAGCATTTTAAATAAATGTATGCAGATTTTCCCCTCAAAAAATTGAGAATACACTTATGAAAAATATATTTAACTACCACTAAATAATTTATACTTGTCATTTTAATCAAATTTTTCGTAGTCTTATCTTAAAACTTTTCAACGATCATTTTTGTGTAATTAAATTTGTTAGCAGAAGCTTAGCCACCACCGTACCAATGATACAGAGCCCCCCTAAGCTGCAGGGACCCCTTTATGTGTAACATTCTGACGCTTTCAAATAAGTGTCTTTTATTTCTTTTGTCTGTCAAAAAATTTTGGTACAGGGTCCACTTAGGGCTAAGCCACTGTTTGTTAGATGAACTTAAAGCCAAATATTTAACTGGAAAATAGCTCCTCTTAGAGAAACTAGTATTGTTGTGAGGAAATTCGCATTATTTAAAGAAGGAAAATATCGCGAAATAGCTGAAAGTTGATAGAAGCCACACTTATGTCTAGAAAATCCTTATAAAATTTAAAAATGGATTAATTAAAAATAAATGTTTAAGAGGAAGGAAAAGTATTCCTAATGTGATGTTGCAAAAAAGAAAATTTTGAAAGAATTCAAGATTGATCCTAAAGTAAGTGCAGTCAAATTTGCAGCAGAAATTTCTCAAATCAAAGGTAGAATTGTAAGATCTTAAACTATGCAAAAAGTAATTAGACCAGCTGAATATAAAAGTCAAGTTTATAGAAAGAAACCTTTCATCAGAAACAAGTTCTTAGAGCTTACAAAAACTCGTCAATTGAAGACCACTAACTTTTGAAAGAAAATTATATTTTGTGATGAAAGAAAATCAAATTTTTTGGCAGGGCTGGCAGTCGCAACGTTTGTAGAAAGCCCACAATATCACTTTTCATCCAAAAAATTTAAGTCCAATAGTTAAACATGGTGTCACCGCCGTCATGATTTGGAGTTGTATGGCTTCAACCAGGGTAGAAAATTTAGCTTTTGTAGATGCCATTTCTGGACCATATGGTTTACTTGGATGTACTTTACAACAATCTATAGGAGAGTGCTAAAAATTTGAGTTTAGATGGAAATTTCCTTTTTTCTCAGGAATACGACCCCAAACACACGGGACATAACGTCAAAATGTAGTATCTTTTTCATTTTTTTTTAATTTATAAACCCCGTGCACCACCGAACGTATAACACGGGGGTAAACAACACAGACAGAAGAAAGGATTACAACACAAACATCCATGCCTTCTCCGGGATTCGAACCCAGTCCCTGCGGCACCGCAGTCAGCTTCACTGACCACTATACCGGATGGGCGGCTATCTTTTTCATTGTAAACAGTTATTATACACACCACCCCAGTCCCTCGACATCATTATCATTGAAAATCTGTGACTCACTCGAAACAGCGGTCCAAAAACAAACAATTAGAAACAAAACCCATTTAAAACAAGTGTTGCAAGAAGAGAATGGGGCAATATATCTTCATATATCACCAAAAGGTTGAATCGATACCATGAGGTTTAGAGGTCATTACAAAAGCCAAAGGACATGCAACTAAATATTGACATTTTCTTCTTATGCGAGATATTGCAAAAATTTCATTGATGTGTTTTCAATTTTTGTGGTAAAAAATATAATTCCGCTATGTTTATTTAAAATGCTTCTGAAACTTTTCATTCTGGAAATTTTCCGTCGAATTTTTGTTTTTATTTTTACTTTAGATTAAAACATTTGTTATGAGTAAAAATAAAAACACGTTCACCCATTTCTTGGTAATGTATTACAAAAATTGGAATTTGAATTCATCAAGAAAAGTAAGGAGTATAATCTCAGTTGTTTCAGTCACTGTTTAATACAGTTATACATACATTTTACAGGAGGTTGGGGGGATTCCCTAATTTTTAAAGGGTTGAAGCCTGGGTTGCAATGGATCTAAACCTGGTCCATTCATCTATTTTTAGGTCCATAGTCACGAATTCACGGCCGACATTGTTTTAATTGAGTTGTGAGTTTGATCCCTGGTGCCACTATACCTGTATCATCTGGTGCCGTGTAGAGAGACTAAGCTAAATCTTGAAAGGCTCAAAGTCCTCAAGTTGGAGTAGCTTGGAAGTTTCGAGAGGCTGGCAAACTGGTCGCCCTCGTATCTGATCGTGGTTCAAAAGGTTAAAGTCCAATGTTAATTACCTCATGTTTGTTTTAGGTATATCATAAGTTATTACATTATCAATCATTCGATTCCCGCCTTTTTCTAGGAAAAATTGATTTCAAGTAAATAACAAAAGTAATGTGTATGTCTTTTATATATAAAAAAATGGAAATTGTTAGATTGTTAGTTTCAAATTAACATTGCTCAGAATCAACGGAAGGACTTATTCAACCGATCACAAAGCTCTCCCCTAATTTTACCTTACTTTCCCATGAGAACTTTAATGTCCAGTTATTAGATAAGCACATTCAATACCCCCCTTTAAAGTCCATGTGGATCATTGATGGAACCAAGTTTCGAAAATACGATTATGAAGTACGTGAGAGTTTTTATTTACAACGTTTTTGGAAGCAACGAGAGGGTTAACGACAAAACACTCAGTTTTGAACTCCGATCAATAAAACAGAGAATGATACATAAGCTCGCACCACACTTTTCGAATTTCCACCCCCATCAGCATATTAGAATCTTGAGTATTGATAGGATTTGCTTGTATCAATCCCATTACACAATGAATGGAAACAAGACATGAACCCCGATTGAGTGAATGTAGCTCTAAAATGCAACACGAGAGCTTTAGTTAATGATTCTTTGTAACTCTGAGAACAAGTCCCTTCTACAAGACAAATCTCAAGGGAACCCACAACTACGCAGAAATAACGCCTTCCACGAGCGTGACACCATGACTACTCAGTTAGTGTAGATGCTACAAACATGATCCTTACGTTTCCAACGTTCAGAGTTAAAATGAAGAATAGGATAAATTCTCTGGTGGAACAGGAATATATATTACTGCTATTCAAATTAAACATCCAGCCCTTTTGGGATATTACAAATTTTATTTCATTGGAACTACAATTATTTTAGAGTTATGCAATGGATTTATGGCAAGGAGTTCCTTTAATATATCTGTTACCAGAAGCTTTTTAGTGGCTCATTCACATCAGGGAAGTCAGCTGCCACAAGTGAAAATGTAATCAATCAGAGCCCTAAACTCCCTTGCACAGCGGCCTCTGATTGGCTGCATCTTGACATGCTACTCATTGACATCGTGTGTAGGAGTTCCAAGATTCATATGATTTTAGTTTATGTCGCGCTGCAAAGCAAAGGGTGCAAGGGCTATTGGTGACGGACCTCTTAATTTTGAACCACGGTTAAGTGACGAAAATGACACGTGAGGTGCCTCCCTTTCCAAAGCCTTTAAACTAATCCTGAGTAACGTTGATGGAAATCCCTCAAACTATTTCATTTTAGTTTTTAGTTAAAAATGTGTTTTTACCTATAATTTCCTCTATATTATTTTGTTCTTAATTAAGAAATGCTGAAACTATGAAGAGAAAACCTATGGTCCTATAGCATTTCAGGCCCATGCTCTTAAGACAGATGATTTTTATGAATTCCTATACAAGGCTGGACTTTCATATTTCTGAGCCTAGGCTAAAAGAATAATTGTACTGTCCCTAAAGGATTATATTTATAATGTTGAAATAAATATTGACTAATTTTGTATTAAAATAATCATTACAAAATTAAACACTGATATTAAAAGTATTTGTAATGTACATGTGTGGTTATTTCTCTCTGACTGTATGCATCGAGTTACGGGTTCGAGATCTGATTCCACTGAAAACCCGCTCTTTAGAGAGACTGATACCCTAAAGTTTGTCGTGGTTCAAAGTCCTCAAAACTGTGTGGTGTGAAAGTTAGGAGGAGTTGGTGTCGGCGCAGGTGTTGTCTTCGTCACTTGACCGAGACCCAAAATTACAAGGTCAATCGTCGGTAGCTCTTGTATTGCTGTAAATACGACGTTAACAAACACTCACTCACGCGCTTCTAGAACATGACTTAGGTTGTCTGTATTAAAACTTCGACCCTGTCTATACTTAAAATATATTTTATAATTCAGAACACAAAGGTTGAATGTATTTGCTCATTGGTAATATTTTCTATATTTACTCCGCGAAAGTGAGTGCCTGTGATAGCCGATAGAACCTAGACGTGACTTCATGACCGGCAATTTTTTTGTCAATAGGTGGGTTCGAGTTATGGTGCTAATAAAGATGCACTACATAAAGGGGCTGATGACACTAAACCTGTAGAGTCCCAGCCCCCAGGGCAGCCAATATGAGTCTATGATCACGCTACCACCGACCAATCAGAGAGCAAGCTCTAAGCTCTCACCCATGCCAAAAAATTTCATCTCTACGGCAGCCAGATGAAGAATCATTTCCACGCCTCCCGGATGCCATCGTCTCAGCCAATAGCCATGATTCCTGTTAAGTAGAAAGAAAAATCCCACCATCGCCATGCCCAGCAACCAGGATATGGGACTGAGGACTGTTTCACAGTCCAGATGCCCACATTACAACACCCATTCAATAAACCTGTCGAGACTCAAAGTGCTCACGCGTGCTTAGTACGGAAGTTTCGAAAGTAGGGCTCCAGCTCAGGTGCTATCCTCGTCACTTGACAGAGGATAAAAATGATTAAGTCCGTCACTTTCGCAATACTTCTGAAATTAATTAACACTAAATCACTCGGGAATCATGCGAGGTGCCAATAACGTTTGAAAAAGGGTAACATTTTAAATATTTAATCATCGGAAAGATTAAAAAAGGTTTAAATTATTGTATGTATATTTAGATGGTATTTGAAAAGTAGTCGCTGCTATTCAGATGCTTGAAAATACGAAATTGATGAAAAAAAGATGGCAACATTAAGATTAGAATAGAATTCTTCTCGAATATTCGCTACGTTAGTTGACTAATGAACATGTCATCTCGTCGTGGTTTAAAATTTCTAGGCGTATTGAATTGAATAGATGAAAGGTAAGGCATAAACGTTTAATGAATAAACTACTGAAAAGACATTTTGACAGCAAGAATTCTAAACAGGCTTGTTTGGTACAGAAAATGTATTTTGGGTAAGTACTAATTTTAAAGTTAAATTTGAAAACTATGAATACAAGTCTGTTAAGGGTTTCAAAATATATTTGAAAGAGTAAAATGCCAAATTTAATATTCCTTGTTTTTGTGACATACAACTTTTAAATTTTCCCATAGAACAAATTTTTGTGTGCTTAATAATATTTTAATCTTTTAGTTGAACTACAAAAATCAATTGTTCAGAGAAAAAGTTTTATATCCTTTTTAATTTAACTTGGACATAATTTTTGAGTGAAAGTGTAGAATAGGGGGGAAGTCAATTTATGGCAACCGGAGCGGGTCGCCAAGCAACTTAATTTAGCGATTGGTGTTCCGAGAATTTACAAAGTGGAATTCTGCAAAGAATATAAAAAAAATACTTGTGAGAAGTTTTAAAAAAATAATTATAAAGTTATCAATGATGCATTAAAATAAAAACATGTATTTTTTAAAACTGTACATGCTAAGGTAGCATTTTCTTGATACGTATCTCTTAAATGTGAAAACTATTTTTCACATGTATAATAATGCAATGTACAAAAAAAAAAGTGAGCGAACTTTCATTATAAAATTTTAGTGTAGTTTCCTTAAGAAATTACGAACTTTGTAATCATAAAATTTTTCTGCCTTTTTCATACAGAAAACTATTTTTTAAAAATTTTAAATTTATTAAAAGAAAATAAATTAGGTTTACTATACGCACAAGTATCTTGTTTAGAAGAAAATATGGTTTTTTAAAAATATTTAGACAGTTAGTGTAACAGTTTTTTTTTGAAAGTGCACTTAAATGCGAAAAATGATTTGAGAAAAAGTGAAAAAATAAAAAGCAATATTTTCGCATTTTATACACTTGATTAATATTTGCCTGACTATTTTTTTGTTTCCTTAACTATGATACTTTAATCATTCTCTAGACTAATAAAAGTAAATTAAATGTTTTTACCTTGTTTTAACTGAACAAGAACAAAATTTTGTAATACATATTTTAGTTAAAATACGATTTTTTATAATTTTTTTTTTGAATAAGTAAAATTTTCCACTCAAGTATAAAAAATGCATATACAGTTAACCAGTTTTTTTTAATGAAATAAATGCATACTTTTTTTGAAAAATCATTTTTACATATAAACTTTTTTTAACAATTAAGCATTGCATAGAAAAATGTTTTTGCTTCTTTCAAATGAAAAAAAAAATAGTAATGGGTTATATACATACACCAAGCACAAGAGGAACTATTCTTTTAAAATGTGTTAAAAGAAGCAGGGTCATTTGTCACATTTTTATCAATTTTATTTTTCATGTCTTGGGGTTATTTTATCAACGAGCATATAAGTGTTACACATTTTTACATTCAGAAAAATAGGAAAGATTTTTTAAAACTAAAATTAAAAAATCTGTTTTTGAAAGTAGATGCAGTGAAATAGTTGAACATGTTGAATTAAAGGAGCGCAGGATTTAATTTACTGTCTCTTGTTAATTGTACACTAAAAATATACAATATTTCGAGAATGATTCAACTTATTGAAAACCATTGTTAAAATTATTCTTCTGTGGTGCTTTAAATTTGAGTTTTTTAAATTAAGTAATATCTAAATATATTCCAAATAACCAAATTTCATTTAACATAATTTAAAAAATACTTTAAGAAAATGCAATTTATTGGTTCGATATGTATGAAATGAAAGATCTTACTTCACCCCTGAATTTATACAATATGTTTTTTGTAATTTCGATTTCAGTTAAATTTTTTAAAAAAAATTGTTAGATTTTTCTGGTAATTATTTTTTAAAAAACTGGTGGTTGTATTTTATGTACTTCACTTTACACAGAAAAACATTTTCACTTCACAACATAATTTAAGGAACTCAAATTTTTACAGATTGTTTCAATTTACACCTTTATTGCAAACTTAGAAAATTGTCAGATAAAATATAAGTGTAATACAGAAACATGAACTGTGTTTGGGCTTCTGCATTATTTTCTTCTTCCTCTCCAAAAGTGTGAACAAAACTAAGATTTTGTTCCCTCTTTGAAATATATTTCTCTAAATATGTTCCTTTGAATAATTTTGATTCTACTAATTTCTTTGAAAGATGTCATTTTTTTTATTCTAACACTATTTGAAGACGATCAATAGGTATTTTGAGCAAATTATATTTAGATTGTAATAACTATATTAAGCTATTATTAAAAGTATACCTATAATTAGAAAATATCGAATCTTTAAAGTTTTTATTAAGTTATTTTTAATATCTTAAAATTTTTTCTCCAAAAAAAAAACGCGTACAAAAATTTTTTTGACAAATAATTACCAGTACCGACTTCTAGAAAGCAATGAAAATTGAACTTCACAGAGAAAAAATCGAAGATAAAAAAAAAGGATTATTTTACGAAAATTGAAACCAGCAGAAAGAAAATGATTAAAAAAAGTTGCATAATGGGAGGGGGGGGGGAACCCAACACATTGTGTAAAATTTTGACATGGGATCCAGTAATTATACTCGACCTAAGAATGTATTGTTTCTTTCTTTTGCAGGTAATTGCGACTGATTACAAAACTAAAAAAAAAAAAAAAAAAACTTGGACAGAGTTACGACTAAGTTGCTTTTTTACTAATAAGATGGCCTCAAAAAAAGTATAAGTATTAAAAAAAGTCAATGTTAAATTTTCAAAGTACAATAATGATAGGAAAAGGAAAGAAAAGTAAAGAGTTGAAATATTTCCTCTTAAAATCTCATTACAGTAGAACGTAATTTTTTAGATCGGAAGAAACAAACTATGCTATAAAATGAGCAAAGGTGCATATCTAAACATTCTCTACTATACAAACAAATTATTTGTACTCAGAATTCATATTAAAATACATTATTTGGATTATGTGCATTGGGACGCGAAATAATTTAAAATGTGGTTTGGCGTTTTTTTAATTGTTGAATTTTCTTTAAAACGTTTATCTGGATTAAGTGACATTCTGTTAGAGTTGGCGAAATGAGAGATTATTGGGCATCTATAAAATTGAAACTCATTTCAGTGTCGAATGATGAATCATTTTGAAAATATTTTGACGTGCAGTACTTATTGAACATGAAATTAAGGAATATAGGTACTTATGGTACTATCGCAACCATGTCAACTTTCAAGATAACTTACCAAACTGGCAACCCCGATTTCTCACGTATCGTAGGTGCTGAATTGGCAAACTATCTGCTTCGTTTCTTATTTCTTCGCTTGCCGCCATTCCAAGCCTAACCGTTCGTTCATATGGGAAGCTCGAATACTAAAATTCGAATAAGGGATTTGACGAATTCTTTAATAAAATTAATAATATATTGGCATATAATTTTTAGATTATTATAATGCTAGAATAGTAAAATATAAACTTAGTGTTCCATATTAACGTCAGTATATTCCGTTTTTAAAATTCGTGCGGTTTTATTCAATGTCTCCAATATGGTTGCGACAGTGCGCAAAAAACAAATTTTCTTTAAAATAGCTGTCTGGATTAAGTGGCTTTCTCTCTCAAGTTTCTTTCTTTTAAGTGTAACTGGGTCTGGATTTATAAGGGATTAGTGTGCACAGATAAAATTAACTCATTTAAATGCAATATGATGAATCATTCTAAAATTTTTTGACTTGATGTATTTATTGAACATGAATTGAGCTTAGGAGCATATGCAGTTAAAATGAGTCTTATTACTCTTATATTTTAGTAGAGTAACTTATTGTGAATAAGATTACAATATTACGCTAATTTAAGTGTCAATAGCTGAATTAGAGATGGAAAATGTTCTGAAACAATTAAGTAGTTTTGCTCTAGTAAAAATTAATTTAAATTATTTTATTTAAATTATGTGGCATAGGTAAAATCAAATAAAAATAATTAAGGTATTTAAGTTAAAAGTTCTTCAGCAACATAATCTTGTTTTCGTTTATTTCACTCGGTTTTTTTTATTATCATGGAGCATAGTTTAAAATAGATAAGCTTGCTACAGGAGTAGCCAAAGTATCGTCAAAAGTTTCGTTACGTGGCCGCGGTATGCAAAAGGTCATGGTTACGAATTCATGGCTGGTGTTGGGGTATCGTGCTTTCCAGGCTTGATACCACTCAAGGCCCACTGTGTATATGTGCTGATGCACATCAAGTATGTCCTTTCTCAGTGGCGTAACGGAGAATATTAGCCCCCCCCCCCTGCAAAGTCAGGTTTGAGGCGCAAGCTGGATCCTACAAAGGATTGTAAGACCATAACATTAGGCTTTGGGCCTACCCCCCTTCCCCCTCAAATCCTGCCACCCTCGCAATGCGAAAAATTTGGGGATGTACGTTTCGCTACTGTTGGAGTTTATATTGGCATTGTGTTGAAGTTAGAATGGTGTGCTAGTTCAGATTCTTCGTCCCTTAACCACGTTTCAAAGTTACTTGGATCTTCGCCAATAGCTACCTTGAGCTACTTTTGTGACGTAAATAAACAACACTCCCTCCCTTATTCGTTGCTAATGGATAATTAATTCAAAAAATGTACTCACACGTTTTATTTTTAGAGTGGCTTAATAATCGAATAATAAAGTCATGAACTTTGTGGTTGGCGTTACTCAAATTAATTTGAGGGCTCAAACTCTTGACTCTACTTAAGATTTGTTGTGTATAGTATATATAACACTATGAAACCCATTAATAGTTCTTCCTTGGTGATATCGATAACTTATTAACGAACATGAATCTATTGATGGATGACTAATAACTTAATTTTGAACCACACTCAATTTTCGAGATTGAGAACTCTCTAAGGAACTACTCTAATCGAATATAAGAACCAGAATTTAGATCGAAATTTTTCCAAGCCGGATAAATCCCAAATTTGAAAAATATTACATTTTTGTCCTTTTTTAGGGGATGCATATACAGGGTCAAAGTCAGGTCTGCCGGAAGACTTCTAGTCGAAATATCAAACAGCTGTTGTAGTACAACCTTTCAACAAAATGTTTTATGTCCCGTTAATGTGCTGATGTTTCTGCTTCTTTGCACCATAGCTACAGTATTTGCGAGCGTCCATTCCTGTGTGATTTCGAGGCGTGTCTGTAATCTCTACACACCCTACAAGTTTGTCAGTTTGGTAGCGAATCCCTGAAAATATGGTACTATATGGAAAGCATAAGATGGTGAAAAAATTGCTCGTTATTTTGTTTGAGGTTTCGTTTTGAATAAATCAATTGTGCAGCTTTATGTAAAACTAACAGTTGCAATCGTAAAAAGTTTCTCTTTTTCAAAGAAAAAAAACTCATATTTGTCATGTTTTTTTCTGAAATTTTAACTCATAAGCATATAATTATTTAATAACTTGAGCTATGACAATAATATTTTACTTTATATTCACATTTAATCTCTGTCGACACACGAACTACATACGCATAAAATGGAATTCCTGCAACTGAATTTTTAACACGAACGAAGATAAAAAAGGAAAATATTTTGGGATCAGGTTTTCTTCTGAATTAGTGTTCGTTTCTTTCAGTTTTTTTTTCCATTCATTCCTACCATATGTTTATTTTTTAAATCGTTAGTATTCCATTTCTTGGCGGAAACCTATTTTTGCCTTCGAGGGTATTTGCGCACAGCATCAGAAGCCCACTTAAAATTCAATATTTTGAAGCATTTCCTTAGATCGAAAAACATCATTCGAAATAGGTTTCTCTAAATTCTTAATGTACTCAAATTTTGAAATATTTACGAAATTTCAAAACTCTTATCCATAAACTTTGCGTAAATGAATTTTATATTAGAAATGTGACATTTTGAAAATATTTTCCTCAATCATTTACACATTCCTTTACGTAAGATCTTTAGGAAAATATGTAAATTCTTAGCCTCTATGCTATTTTCTTCACAAATAGAATGAGAAAAAGGAAATATATTTCTCAAATCCTTTGATGTTATTATCTCTGAAAACGTTTACAAAAGCTAGATTAAATTTCGGAAATTAAAATATATTTGATTTCCCGTCGATCAAGAATGTATAAGATGAACTTAACATATTTTATGCACTCCTGATGTAATTATTCAACACAAATTTAAATTTTCGTGGTAGTCAATTGATCATGGTCGTATACTCTTAACCTTGTTGGGGTGTGGTCTGGTAGTTAGGAGAGGGAATGCTAGCTCAGGTGTCGTCCACGTCATTTGACCAAGATTTAAAATTACGAGGTCCATCGCTGAAAGCTCTCGTGTAGCTGAACAATGCAACGTTAATATTCACTCACACAAATTCTTCACCGGCATTGTATCTTTCGAGTCTTGGGTAGGAGACCTCGTGCCACCGAAGACCATCTGAGTAGAGGTTTCGAGAATGGGTTCTGGCTTAGGTGCTAGACTCGTCATCTGAACACATTGTTGATGAATTTCGTAGCGATTTAAAACCTTAAGTTTATAAGCAAGCAATCGACTAAAGCTATTGTCATTCCTGCTCCTTAAACTTCCATTAAACATAGTTTTAAAGAATTGATTGATATGTTCATTTAAGCAAACATAAATGGATTAAATTTAAAAGAACTTATGAAGATTCGCGCTTAGTATTAGTAAATCATTATTAAAGAACCCCTTTTCTGAATTTTTAGAGATTTTCCATAATTATTGTTCCATATTTGTATATTCATATATTTTAGTTTGAATCTTCCTGAAGTAAAGATATTTGCTGATGTACTCAAGTTCTCGTAAATAAAACTTGGTTTATATGGTCGATTCAAAAGTTGTTTGAAAAAAAATTAATTCAGAAAATTTAATTTTAATATTAAGACGACTGTCTAAAGTCAAACTGAACTTTTAAAACATGTTGTTCACACCGTACTTGAAATGAAATCCGTCGAAATCCAAACACTGAATATTTCTTAATTTATTTTGATTTTCAAAACAAAAACAAAAAATTTGTAGTCATTAAAATCAGAGTGCAAAATGAAGATCCGTACAATTAAGCATAGTTTTAAATTTGTGAAATTAGTACAGCTAACTCTTTTTTTACACGGTAGATACGTTCTTCAGAAAATCGTTCAAAGAAATCGTGTAAAAAGTTAATGTAACGTATGGTAAATTTAAGGATGCGTTCCATAGTTTTAAAAAATCGGGTAAGATGAAAAATCTCTAAATATTTTCCCAAAATCCCTGCAAATAAGTAACAATGATAGCAAAGTTATTTATTTATAAAACAAAATAGTTCATTTTCTTACAAAAAAAATTAGTGTAAATATTGACCATTTAAAAATACATATTTAAAATTAGGAATAAAACTACTAACAGCACATTTATTAGGAACTGGATCAAAAATTCTATCCTCAGATGTCTAGCATATGTATCGGCTCTGATACAAATGAAGAATTTCGTTCGTTATTAAAAGCTTTTGTTGTTGTTGTTGTTACAAAGTCTGTTATTAGTGGCTGTTTTTTTTCCTGAGATATTTGCATAATTCTTGATATCCTGCTACACAACTTATAATTACGTTGACATACTCGTAGCAAATTTCTAGAACTCACAAATTCAATCAGCAGTTAATAGCTGAACTTCGACTTCGTCAAACTTGATCAAATCGTTCTCATCCAATGGGCAAGGATCCTCAAAATGGTTTGGAATCCATGCTTGAACAAAAACTTCGTGTACATTTTTCTTCTCATTTTTTAAATTTGCGTATCGTGTTATTTCAAAATTGGGTAAGTAAAAAAAAAGTTGAGTGTAAATATATAGATGTTTAAGATTTTTAGTGGTTTTTAAATAATTTAAAATGAAGGTATAAATGTGTGTAATTCTTCAGAACTTAAAATAAGAGTACTGCATAATATTTTATTCCAGATACCCCCAAAACATTGAAAAAACATTTGAGTTTTTTTGAGATGCACAATATATAATGGAAATTAAATGTCTTCTGGTAAGGAAGCAACCGACAATATGTCACACCACTTTATCCCCACTCTGTTCAATCGATAATCATTTTCCGAAACAATCGTAATCGTTTAACATTAAGAGCACTCATGCGAGAGTAATGGGTACAAATTCAGTTTTCTTTCTCCTCGCTGTGGCACACAGGTTATCGAGTGTAAATATTAGTTGTTATACATCATCTCGAAGTAGATTAATGACTTTTGACTGGTAGACTCTGAATTTAAGGAAAATAAAGATATATTATTAAACAGGGTTTCACTTCTAGATTTGTCTGAATTTTCAATCGCCAAGATGAGTTTAGTCTTGTAAATGGATAATGTGTATCAAGGATAGTAATATTTTATAAGATTGCTTATATTTCTTGGATATTGAGACAAACGCACAAACACACGAAAGGTTGGTCTGATTTCTTATAGGAAATTTTAAAATAACTTAGCCTTCTTAACTGCTCACGGTTTCCTTCATGAAGAGTATAAAATTCCTATAAAATATAAAGAATAATTTTCTTTAAACTTACATGTAGTTACATTGTTTTCGCCACTAAGAATGTAGCGAATTTTTAATTTCAGTTTCAATGTATAATTGGTTAAAAATCCCTTGGTTTATTTTAAAGTTTTATGTATAGATACCAAGAAGGCTTATTTTATTACAGGGTAAGCAAACCTTGTTATTACATACCACTTTAAGGTATATCGATAATTTGTCTGCAATGTAGTACGGCAAACTAATCTAAACATAGTTCTTTGTAATACTCAGATATATTATGGCTCGTAAAGGAACAGTAAATTTAATTATAGCTCTGGAGCAATATTTTCTGAAAGCAAATTGTGCATATTTTGATGTTGAATCTGAAATAAGTTGATATCCACCGGATGATTAACGTAGTTAGTTTGGCACTGGCTTTGTACGCCAAAATTTGCGGGTGTGACCCTGGCCTAAGTTGGTAGATTTTCATGATGGGAGAATTCGACAGAGTGTATGTCCTACGGTTAAGAGGCATGTTAAAGATCGTTTAAGTGCCAATTTGGCTTGGGTGCTCTCGGAAAAAATTAAATTCCTAATTTAGTGTCACTCACATCTTCATAGTTCAGGTGCCTCTGAGACGCGTCAAGATTACTCCCGGCTACTGGTATACCAACTACATAATGCCGCACTAAAAAGAGTTGCCGGCTCTCGGGCAATGTACTAGGTCTGCAATGGTCAAACACTAATCTGCAGCCCCATTAGAAATTTAAAAAATTGGCATACACTGTAAGAATCGGAATCAACTCAAGTGCGTAGTCTTCATGAAATAACGAATTTCCTACGTCGAACTGTGCAAGGGACTTCATTTTTCTTCCACGGAAAACTGTCTGGAAGGGAATTCGATAAAAAAGTTGACGCTCTTTGTAGAACAAGGGTCGGTAGATTTTACAGAAAGATGAACGTAATTGCCACAGACACTAGATAACAAAGTTGTCAGAGACTCATGTATGTATAAACTAGAGGAAAGAATGCCTCTTTCCCCTTAGTAGAGATTGCGATTAATATTGTCATGCTGAAATTAAAATGTTTTATTTTGTCAAATATAATGCGAAAATCGAAAACTTCCATTGAGGCATCTTGTACATTCAGACTCCTTCAGACCGTGATGAGACGCAAATTTCTCTAGAATCGACTTTTTTTTACATTTAAGTACCGCACGGGAATCTATTTATATATCAAACTGTGTTTCTATAAACCCAATGCTCTAGAATTCTTGTTGTGTGAAGGTTTCGCTGTATGTTTTGTTGAATCTATAAAAGATGCTAATTTTTTTTCATCCTGGATTTATATGTATTACAAAGTTCAATAATATTCCATAAGCTGTAACGGTTTTTATTCGGGTTTATACTAATCCTCTTGAGGAAATACTCTTTTTAACTGTAATATTAGTTTGAAAATTGCTTTTTTTGTAAGAAATAGTTTGTATTTGCATATTGGTCTTATGCAAATGCAAACTTCTATATAAGCGCCAGTTGTTGAGTAGGTGGGGTAATCGTTAAGACTTGATCGTAAGCAGAAATCCTAGTGTTAGTGACCGGTGGTCGCACATAACAATATTAAATTGAGAAGAAGGATCCACTAGGGGGGGGGGTTAGTGGAAGACGTCCACTTTACGTCTGAACGAGTTAGCAGTTGAAAGTTGAAGTGTGCCAGATAACTGATTCCATATTTTTATATTTAAATTAAGATTAATATTCTCCATATTGTTCCTCGGGTTCAGTTATTAAAGTGTATTCCTTAGTGTTAAAAGTTGAATAAAATTAGTGATCCTAAGATTGTCTGTTACTTCTCACTCCTACGGCTGACGGGTCACGACTTAGCGAATATACTATTACAATTTTGATTACCAGCTTTTAAGATTTTAAAACGAGAAAAATAATGCTTTCCACCTAAAAAGCGTAAAATGTATCGCTGATATACTAGAATACGAATTGAAAAGGATTTTCGTAGATCATTAATATATATTAGGAACCGCGTTCTTATACATAATCACAAAAATATTCTGAAAGTCTAGTGAAATATATATATATATATGTGTGTATCATTAGTAAAGTTAAGATTAGTTCGTGTTACTCTGCAAGAAAAGAATACCTAAAAATTTCTTTGATTTACATTTTTTTATCTCGCCTTTTAAAATAAGCAAACACATGAAGATGTACTTTAACAGTACATTAATATGTAAAGCATATATTTTACATAAATAATATAAAGAATTCGAAAAAAAACCCACATATTTTTTGCTGTTTTATTCGAGCGTCCAAATTTGGAAGCGAGGGTGCCACTAGATGGGGGTGCCACCATGGCATTGCTCTCATATTTGAAGACCTGCCATATCTGCAAAGGCTAAGTTGCTAAAATGCAGCCCTATAGGAAAAAAATAGGAAAAGGTAAGTAAAGACGTATCAATTTGAAACTGCGGTAGATCACCCTTTCTTCGAAAGAGAGATTCCTTTTTAGGTCACTTCAATATTCTTTTTGCTAGCCTTTAAGGTATAGGACTACGTTGAATTCGAGCCTTGTACCAATAAAGATCCGCTGTGCAGAAGGGGCTGATGCAGGTTAAATATGTTGAGGCTCAAACATCCCGTTGGTGCAATGTGGTAGTTAGAAGAGGGGGAGGGGGGTGCCAGCTTGGATGTCTTTCTCACCACTTGACCAAGGTTAAAAATTACAAAGTCCGTCACCAAAGACCTTCGAGTAACTGAGTAGTGCGGGTGTAATATTCCCACCTTCCCTCCCATCCGACTGTGACTCAGAACCGTGACTTTGAAAAAGTGCATGAATGAATTTTTTTTTATTTTTATATTTAGCATCAGCTGAATACATATAATATTGTTTTAAGAATATTATTATGATAAAAATTTAATTTTTTTTTTGACAAAAAATGAAGGAAGAATGAATTATCTCCCAAGCATTCTCCTTTCATGAAAAAGACTTAAGGTGACTGACTGCCTACCCCTTCGGACCCAATTTTTAAAAAAAACAACAACTTTTGAAACAAATTCAGTGTTTTTAGGAAGAAAAATAGAAACAAATATGCAAATACACAAACATTTTAAAATAAATATTGTACTTTAAGAAAAATTGGTTGTTTTGAAGGAAATTTTACCAAATTTATACTAAAACGGGAAATACTGTATAAAAATTTCTAATGCAATTATCTTAATTTCCTTTATACACAGCATACATACTATGGTGCTTCTTAAAATGAACCAAAATCTAAGAGAAATATTAAAGTACAAAAAAAATTACAGTTAATTATACTTTATAATGTGAAGATTTTGATATTTTTTAAGGTTTTTCTTTATAAAAACTACACTAAATGTGTGTGTGTGTGAAAAACAATTCAACCTACAACAAAACTTATGATCCACTTTATGAAAAATAGTATGAAAAACATTCATACAAAATTTTATAAAGCATTGTCTTGTTTTGTTCTTAAAATATGCATCTCGTAAGGAGTTTCTTTCGAAAACATAATTTTGAGAAAAACGCATTTAAAGATTTATGTTACTGTAAAAAGGTATACATACTTTACAACATTATCTAAAATTCAATAGGATAATATGTCACACCTTCCCTTTCTCCTTGGTGCAACCCTTTTTTCTTTCGGTGAGCTTGTGGTTTTTTTTCCTTTTTAATTTTGTAAAGGGTAATGAACGTGTTTCTGCGTCGTTTATCCGCCGATAGTCATACAGTTTTAATACGTTCGCGTATCATATAGCTACCAACATTTAACCTCAGCTTATTTATCACTTTTAGTAAGCCACTAGCACCTTCATTAAATAGTAGAACTGCTATATATGCCCCAAATTGCAAAATTTGGAGTTCAACAAAATTTTGCTTAAGAACTAAATTTCACAGAACACAATTGAAACTCGCATAGCCATTCTGAGTCATTCCCTGTAAACACTTTTCTTAAAAGTTTTTGATCACATAGTTTTAAGTAGTGTGATTTCATAATACTTATAATATTTTGTGGGAGTCCAGGGGCTTTGGTGATGAATATTTTACCAAGTGCCTTTGCTTTTTGAAATTTGCACCAACTATCTGTTCCTGTTGGGCATTCAACATACATAGGCTTTTCAGTACTGGAATAGCAGTGATAAAATGCAGCAATAACTGCGCTTTGCATGTTAGCTAATTTTTTTTATTACTGCGAATTGCTATTCCGTAATAATTTTGCAATTTGTCGATAAAATTGTCCGTCAATTTTCTCTTCCCTCCCAATCCTTTCACTGGCTTTCTTAACTTTCTGAGATGATTCCCAACCCTTTTCTGCACGTGACCAATACATTCTAAATTAGTAACTGTATTAGGAGCGTACACACTTTTTACGGATTCGTATGCTTTGGAATCCCCATCACCATAGTAATCAGTGTACACCAATTTACGAAGATTCTCTGATCGCTCAAATATGCGATATGCTCCGACAGTCTCCATGCTTGGCACAGAACCCTTATGATTGCAAAAACATGTGCATTAGAAGCAGCACCTGGAACTTTAGTCTGCTTTGAACATATTCTACAAAAATGTGACATTATTTTGATGTCCAAGCAAGAATGTAATCAGACTGTTTTTTGCTAATTTTTAGCAAGAAATAACTACACTAATAATAAAGTAATAGCTGAAACGCTAGAAAAATTACGGAAATATATTTTAAAAATAAAAAAAAATGAAAAAACTGTGGTATTTGAGTTAAAAATTGCAATTTTCTGCAACTTCCGGTTTCGAAATTCTACTTCCGGTCCCCTTTTGCAGAGAGTGATGTTTTTTAAAATCACTATAACTTTATTTCTATTTCGCGTTAAGGAAAAATAAACTGTTTTGGAAAGAAAAATGTTCAAACTATAAGATTTTGAAATAAAAAAAAAATTGCCTTATGTAGTCGAAAAACGATATTTTCAACGTAGGCAATTAAGCAATTTTGTGTCTATTTTTATAGCTAGGAGTTTCTGAACAGGGGCTGAACTATGATTTTTGAAACGTTCACATTATTTTTAGAGTTACAATCTATTGAAATTCCAGCGGATGTTTTTTTTTTAAAAATGTTCTTTGATTAAGTTTACTTCTAATTTATATATAACCTCTGACAATTATGCTCGGTGAATGAAATCAGAACGGTTGATCTAGCTACACTGGCGAAACAAAATGCTGCACATGCGTAGCGGCAAGTGGCATGGAAATTACGGAGTTCCTATCCCCTTTAGGGGATGTACCTCCTCATCAGAATATTTAAGGATATTTACATAAAAATGGAGTTACTTATATTTAAAAAGAGAGAAAATAAAGAGAATTTAGGGGAAAAGTTAAATGGGCAATGGCGTAATGCCTGCTAGGAGAAATAGTGGGCGGATGAAGTCCGCCCACCCAGGTACAATGCACCCAATCAGCGGCGTCCGCTGTTGGGCGTGATGGATAGGCACACTCATTCGAGCGGCCGGTACGAGCGTAGCGGCATGTGTTGACCATCTGCCTCCAACTTTGTTCAGTCGAGATTCATTTGTAATCCCTGCAACTTGCTTTAACAAAGTGCTTGTTTAGTCCGTTGGTTCTTAACTGAGAACAGGAAACTGAGCGAATAAAATATCAATTTAAAGTTTTCTTTTAAGCTTGGCAAGACACCGATAGAAGCTTATGCGGTGCTGGTAAGTGTTTATAAAGATCAAGTGCAGCCCATGAAGTGTGTGTAGAAGTGGTTCGCCCGTTTTTGAAAACCAAGGAAAGTGTTTCTTACAACCCCCGTAGCAGAAGACTGGCGACCTCCGTCAGTGAGGAAATTAATCACTAAAGATCGTCAATTAACTGTGCGCATGATAACTGATGAAATGCAGATTAACCGTGAATCTGGGCAACACAACGTTACCCAGAATTTAGGGAGGATAAAAAGTGTTATCGATATCGATGATGTTTCTATTATATAACGAAACGTGACGAGGCTTTTGGACTCCATCCCAAAAGAAGACTTCTTGCAAAGTTTGCAGGACATCTATAGCAGATCTCAGCGGTGCATTGTTATGGGATGAGGCTATTTAGAAGAACAGTAAGGTAACTTTCGTTAATATTTCATCTACCTTAATGTTACAGGACTATTCACCGAACTTGATTGTCAGAGGGTGTATATTTCAAAATTCTTAAGGCTCTGTACAGGAGTCTTGGAAGTGAAATCAGATAGTGATGTATTTTGTTGAACCTGTTATTTGATCTATTTAGCTGAAAATTAGCCTTTTGCTTGCATCTAATTTGTAATACAACTAAATTTTCTGAAACTATTATAATAATTTTTACTGATTGGTTACTGATTGCAATAGAATCGTATATTATTAGTATCAGAATTTTTAAAAACGGTTTGTAAGAATCGGATCAAGGTTTTTCATAACATAATTTATCATGTCATGAAAAACTTGAATTTATATTATTTGTGTGTGTGTGAATCATTATAAAAATATCATACTTTATTTTATATTTTCTTCAATAAAAGTTTATTTTTTTAAAAATAATGCTTCGATGAATACAAAAATAAATAGGGTTAACTTTTTACGCGTCCCTCTCTATAACCTTTCTATATATTTCCTTTTAAATCTGAATAAGATAATATAAATGTTTCTAAAATATCATATTCCATTTTTATAAAACAAGATATTAAAGAGCATATTAAAAAATGTACATGTTAGCACAAAAAATTTCTATTAATCATAAATTTGGTTGATTAAGAGCTGTTGTTTTAAATATCTTGTTTCTAGAGTTTTGTTTCTAAATAATATCGTGACTTTCAATGCAAAGTATGGTAAAAAATTATTTCCCTACACATTTTTCACATATGTACTTAAAAAAGAATGGGGAATTTTTCAATCCACAGTTTGAAACACGATGCTTTTATTTTTAAAGTAATGAGGAATATATTTGAAAGAATTATTTTCCTTAAAAACATTTAATTTGAAACTTCCAAATAAAAAGAGCTCTTCAAACTTTTTTAAAGATGCTTTTTGCATAAATACTAATGATCTAAATGTTTTAAGTAAAACCATATTACTCAAATTGTTGAATATAGTGTTTCAGAATCATATATATAACTTTAAGAGTTAAAAAAAAATTCTCCCCTCATTATTAGAAAATAATAGCATTGAAATTTGATTTTGCTGAAATTTTGTTCCCTTTCAGTAAATTTTATAGAATGAACTTATTACCTTTTGAAATATTTAAAATGAACTTATTTTTACATTGAATTTTATTTGTTTTAGTCCTTTTTGGTTTATTTTTAAATTTCTTTTCATGATTTTTTTTCTTTCGTCTCATCAAAAAGTTTTTGTTTTTGGTATATGTGTGCCAAGTTAAGAAACGATATCATGTGAAAAAAGATAAAATTTACCTTCCTTGTTAAAATTTGCCTTTTACTGTATATTTTCTTTTTTGTAACAATTATTTTTTGACTTATTCCGAAGTTTTCTGCAATGTGTTCTTAAATAAATTTTCTGGGTCAATTTATTTCGAAGAATTCAATTCTATTTATTTCGAAAAAGTTATCCAATCCATTTTATGATTTTGAAATTATACGATCGAATGTAGCTTTTCTTTCATTAATGTGACGAAAAGTTTCAGCTCAAATTTTGTTTTTGTAAACGGTAAAAAAAAAGTAACGTTGTTAAAAAGTAAAATTTCTTCAGAAAATTCTTTCTCATACAACTTTCTAAATATGGGAAATTTTCAGAAATGTCTGAATAATGAAATGAATGTAGTGTTATTATCAGAAGACTATTTTCTTGAATAAATGTATTGAAATTGTGTAATGTCAAATGGGCCTCATTTTCCAAATATTCCTTTTCTTTAACTGAATATCACTCTTTTAGTTATGTAAGACAGACTAAGCACAGGCAAATCATACAGGGGTGGATAGTTGATTAGCAAAGTATATTTTGACTTATGCATATTTCATCAACAGAAGTAATCGACGTCGATGTGTCTAATACATGACGTTTTTAAAAGTACAAATTTCGAGCGCTCTCTTTGAATACTTTCAGACTATATATATTCAGTTTTAATGCTTCTAAAATCTTAAGTGCATACGCGTTATATAAGGGAAAAATTAAAAGAACGTCCAATAAATAAGCCTTAATTTTCTTTTCTTCAAAGAAGTACATTAGATTTAAAACTGAAATCTTTCCTAAAAGAAATATACAAATTTTAAAATTAATTTTATTAAATATTTAAAACATTAATATTCATTATAAATACACTCTAATACAGTGGTTCTCAAACTGAGGGGCGTATCCCTCTAGGGGGTTGATAATCCTAAATGAGGGGTGCGAACACATCGAAATGTTTAAAATAAAAAATTGTTTAAAAATTATTAATTTATTGAGGAAGCAAAACAAAATACATTCTGACGTAATAAAAAGAAATGCACATTTACACTGATAATACACTTATATAAATGTATCAGATCTGCATAATGTATATGATTATTAATTTTAATCAATACTACCAATTGATTCAAAAATGTGACCCTTTTCAGAGTATAATAAATTTTTATTGAATAAAGTTATTTACATGAAATTTTCAATGTGGGCTCTTTTAGCATAGTAAACGTTTAGCCCAGCCAAAAGTGCTTTCTGGAACATTTTTGGGGGAGTTATTCTAACTTCCTCTTTGATTGCTTTTTGAAGCTCTTGAAGTATTCCTACTTTACATCTTTTTAATTGTTTTTTTTTATGTATACCCTTAAAAAAATATTCACAAAGAGCATAGTCTGAATTGGTGATGGTCGCTATTTCTCATTAGGAAGAAAATTCATTTTTGTTTCAACCATTTTATAGTGGATTTTGCAGTGTGATATGATGCAGAATCTTGGCGATAAGAAACTTTCCTCAAAGGTAAATGCATTTACTTTCTTTGATCATTTGCTTCAAAACTTTTTTCAGGTGGTATATAACTTCAATTTTAGACTTTGGTTTTACAAAAAAATGGTTTTGTGTGTGTGTTAAGACTTCAGAGGAGCTTCCCTTTCATGTCATAACACTTGAAGGCTAACTTGCCTTTTCCAAAACAGTGGCGTCTTTGCGACCTTTTCGCGTGTAATATGTCGAATCCGTGATTTGCCAGTTGTGGAGGATAGATGAAACCTTTCTTCATCCTAAGTTATCTATGTTTCGTATCTACCTTTGTGTAACATTAAATACTGTGGCCAAGAGTGTTTTCTTCCTTTTTCTATGGCCTTTGCAGACATTTGATGACAGACTGGTTTATTCACCTTTTTATAGCTAACTTTTTTATCTGACGACAAGTAGATCGTAGCTTCTTTGCCAAACTTCTTTGAAGCGGAGGAATTTCTACAGCAATAGGTCTTTTCAACTTTTTTTCTTTTTCATTAAGGACTTCTTTTCATTCATATTTTTCCCCCTGGAGCTTTTGATTGAGAGCAGAATTTTATTTCTCTCTCTTTTCGAAGCTTAGATAGTTATAAATCAGAAAAATGTTACTTTTGTTTTTTAAATGGTTTATTTATAACAGAATTTGGAACAAACCATCCTTCAAAACCCTTAATTTCATTTTGGGTTTTAGGATCTAATTGTTTTCGGGTACTATAATTTACTCTTACTAATAAAAATGGTTAGTTAAGTAATTTAAATTTTTCATTTTTAAAACAAAAACAGTAGTAAAACGATAGAAATTCCCTATAAATAGTTATATGCCTTTAAAATTAGTCGCACGTATTTTGAATCAACCGTTAAATTAAGAATAATTTTAATAAGTACTAGAGTTGGAAATAGCAATAGTATACGAAATTTTTTTGTTTTCAATGCAGAATGTTCATCTATCCCTGCCCAAAATTCAAAGTAATGATAATTAATGAATTGCCTTTTCATTTGTGACGGGAAATCTGTAAAGATTTCTTCTTTGGCACTTGAGACTTTCTGTATCTAGCTTAAAATAAATTATTTTGCAATCTGTTTCAATTCTTTAAAATTTGAAAGGCAAAGTAACACGAGTGTGATGTTTATCCCGTTACTTAAAAATCACCTACTTAACCCGGCATCATTAGCACGAAATAAATGATCTTAACTTCAAGCGCAGAGTATGTCATACCCAAAGGTGTTTCCATTTTTTTTTACCGTAAAATTTGAGTACAAAAGTTAAAAAGGAAAAAAAGTAGGCAATATGTATACAATATGTTTTTATATTTTTTCACATGTAAATTTTGTATTTCTGTTCTTTTTATAAGGGCATTCAGTATATTGTTTATACACTTTTATCTCGTCGTGAGTGAGTGCGATGTTTTACTGTGTATCTAAATTTTTTTAAATCTGTATCTTTTTAAAACCAAACATTTTTTTGGAGTAAACTTCTCTCTTCTTTAACTTCAGAAATTTTGGAATTTCTTTTTTAGTTTCTCTTATTGTTCCAGCAATATATATATATATTTTCCAATGTTCATCTGAAAGTGAATAAGATGTGTACCAGTTGTCTCCTTTAAATTATAACGTTATTCCCAAATGTTTCCGTGTCTCTACTTGTAAAACATTGATTTTCAACAGTGTTTTTTTCTCTTCTAAATCTGGATCGATTTCAATGGAGGAATCATACTTGCTGTTATACTCTACATCATTTGATTCTTCCTCATCATAACCGCGAAAAAAATGTCTTCTTTCGAAAATACTGTGGCACTATATGTATTACATACTGTTTCCATTAAATTACTTAAATATCACATTTCTTCCTCATAACTACAGTAATACGCCACAGCAAAAGGAAGATTTAAAACGTGCTCATGCGTTCAGAACTGTAACGGTGATTTACGTGCAGGGTGTGACATACCCGAAGAGGCAGTATCCTGAAATATATCATTAAAATTCGCCTAAAAGCTAAGGCCCCTCAAAGGATGCGACCTTAAAGTCAACTACACGAGAAACTATCCGTTTTTTTTTGAAAAAGGTTTA
Organism: Trichonephila clavata; assembly: GCA_019973975.1. Taxonomy (NCBI): domain Eukaryota; kingdom Metazoa; phylum Arthropoda; class Arachnida; order Araneae; family Nephilidae; genus Trichonephila; species Trichonephila clavata. Next base: position 133,617 of record BMAO01019279.1, read on the forward strand.
GAAGGAGCGTTGAAAAAAGTTAGATGGTGGGTATGATATACCTTGCGCGAGAAGTGCCGGGTTAAAATATCTATTACTCCAAGTAACATATACAAAATTCAATATTTAGCTTAATAATGTATACGATTTATAATTAAAGTCACTTTGTAGACTAAAGTTTAGAGTACAGTATTATTGCATGCAATATATTATTAATATATGGGAGGGATGTATGATGAAAGTTGGAACTCAAAATTGGGTCGCACATATGAAATGTTTGAGAAGCACCACTGCTCAAATGCAAAATACACACCGTGGTAAACCTTTTAACGTATATAGTGAAGATGTTAAAATCTCATCCAGAATATTTGAATTTTGTGCAAGATATTCATGCAGAATTATAATTTTTTGGAATGTCAGAGAGTGTGAACTAATACTACAGTCGAAACTCATTGACGTTTCTACATTTAAATGATCAGAAAAGAACACACAATAAAATAAAGTTTGAACAGTTAACATTGGAACAAGTTAGAAATTTATTGACTTGTTTCCTTTTTTTAAATGAGTATGAAGTAGAAAATGTGTAAAAAATTTCTTCACAGAAATTTAGTTTTTCCAATTTTAGAAACCTAAACGAATTTTGTATCAAGGAACATAAATTTAAATACATTTCATTGTTACTTTTTGAAAATAATTTCTTTTAGACTAGAATGCTTCATTTCTTTAAATTTTACCAAATAAATTTTCTTAGCTTAAATAAGGAAAATAAATCGAACAGTTTCATGTAGACACCAAATACAAAATTCAGAGAGGTGATACGTAACCTCATTTATTGGAAAACATGATTATATTATTGTTAAAATTATTAATTAAAAGATTAAAGTTTAATGTTCATATATTAATACTTAAAGAGATTTCATTTAAAATTTATCAAAACTTTTCAGTTTAATTATATGGGGAGTAACTCCTTAGATTAAGCATCTATTAAATGTTACCGAGAATATATTATTTTGGAATAAACTACTTCGTTTCAAAGTTTTTAAATCATTTAGAATAGCGCAACTAAACCCGTCGCTAATTATTTGTTGCTTCAACTATAGATGGATTTAATTGTATTTAACGGAAAAATTAAATTGGACTAAGAAAGCTTTCCTTTAAAGTTAGTTACAAAATTTTGGAGATATTAAACAAATTAAATTTCAACATTTCGTCATTATTTTAATTAACTGGCTGTTGTTGCCTTAATGCCCAGTTTTGTATAAATTCTTTTCAATTATATGAATATTTATTTCCTAGTATGCTGGCACAAAGGAATCAACATTTATTGTTAAAGACTTCGGTTCAAACTTTTAGTTAGTGATACAAATATTTTTGTTTTTCACTCATAATGGAATCATTTTATGCAAGAAAACAAATCTTGGAAATCTGATCTCCGGTTTGACTTTTCTTTTTCTTCTCACTAAAAGTATAGGATAAAAATTAAATCTGGCAGTTTCTTACCGTCTTTTAAAATTGCGTCATCAATCTCTGTTACCAAAATGTTTACTTGAATAAAATTATTGTAGAACGGAAAAATTCCTCAATTTTCGCCTGAACTTCAAATTAATAATTAATTTAAAATAATTGTTATGTGATTAATAGTATATGTGTGATCACATTCATACAAGAAAATGTGATATAAATTTAAAATTTTGATTGTACATTTCATTCTTCTGCCCAAAGCAAAATTATTGCAACTCATGGTAATTACTCGTTCAAATTATATAGTGCCCTAAAATAAATTGTATACTTTTTTTAAATGTTTATTAAGACCGCAATTTTTGTCCTTTTCAACCAATGGACTATTCAATTTTTATTTTATTTGGATACAATCTGAAATCTATTTGTAAGCATTGTTTTTTCAAATGTTTTGAAAGTTCATTCCTACCAATTAATTTACTAATATTTATGATACATGTGAGTTAGATTAGGTTGCATTTTAAAAATACATATTTTTAATTAGATATATATGTGATGAATAACCAGAGCCCTTTATATATCTGGGGTAAATTTCCTGCCAGGAAAACTCAATCCACCTCCCGCATAAGTACTTTGACTTCAACTTCGGCGCACTTACTGAAAACACGTGAATGAACAGCACATTCGCTCCTGATCGACTCTTGAAATACACTGCTCAAAAAGATTAGGGGAGCACATAGTTTTAATGAAATTACGCAAATATTTTCACCGATAAGTAACAGAAGAGTAATCATTTTAAATGTAAGACCGAGCAGGAAAAAGAAGAAAACTTCATATGCAAATAAAAGTTCATGACGTCACAAACCAGAAAAGAAGATAAGAGCAGAAATCGGGATGTAGCAGAGACGTCTGTTTCACTGCCATAACTCAGAAAGTTGATTTCTCAGTTATTGTTTTCGAGAAAAGGTGACTTGAAAATGTCTCAACGTGATTTACCTGAATCCATTACATGGCGCATCATCGGCATACTGGAATCCGGGCAAACACAACGCAGTGTGGCGGACGCTGCTGGAGTCAGCAGAAGTGTCGTTGCAAGGATGAGGAATCGATTCCAAGAGACTGGAAATGTGAGTCGTCGGCCAGGGCAAGGTCGGACACGTGCAACAACTGCAGCTGATGACCGGTATATACAGTTAACAGCTCGTCGTAACAGAACAGACAATGCTACTCAGCTGCAAAGACAGTTTCTCGTGGCAACACGACAAAGTGTTTCCACCCAAACAATACGGAATAGGCTCCATCAGGGAGGTCTCTATGCTCGTAGGCCCATGCTCTGCATTCCATTGACCTCAAGCCACCGTGCGGCTCGCAGAAAATGGGCTGCTGAACATCGAGATTGGGAGCAACGGGATTGGAGCCACGTATTGTTTACAGACGAGTCTCGATTCAGTCTGGAGAGTGACACCTGACGTGTTTTGATGTGGAGGAAAAGGGGCACTCGAAATAATCCCACTTTCATTCGTGAAAGGTCACACTACAGACGAGCTGGTTGGATGGTGTGGGGTGGAATAAGCATAGGTGGACGTACGGACCTGCATATCATTCGGAACGGTACTTTGACGGCCCGCAGATATGCAGACGAGATATTGAGACCTCATGTCATACCCTACGCAGTAGCCATTGGATATTCATTTGTTTTACAAGATGATAATGCGAGACTACATACAGCTCGTCTTGTGGAGAACATGCTGGAAGCTGAAACAATACAGCGTATGGAATGGCCAGCTCGCTCTCCTGACCTCCATTAACTCTCCGTGACTTGGAGATTGCCCTTCTTGAGGAGTGGAAAAGTGTTCCCCAAACTCGCATCGATACCATCATCGCATCCATGGGAAACAGGCGTGCAGCAGTCTTAGCTGTTCGAGGAGACCACACGCCTTATTAACAGTACTGCATCATTTCCAAACATTACTTTTTTATCGTTTACATGTAAACCAATTGTTGCCTTGAATCGGCTTTTTGTTTTTTCTTCAAAGCTTCCATGAATTAAAGCTTAATTCCATATGTGTTTACGTCTTTTTTTCTGTATCGCTCATTGATACGTATGCACTATCCATTTCATGCAGCTCTGTGGATGTCTCGCACGATTTTCTTACTTTCTTTGCTTGCACCCCTAATTTTTTTGAGCAGTGTAGTACTATTCTCTAGTCATGGCTTGTGGGTAAAGAACGATTTGCTGAATAATTGAAATAAAATTTCATTTGATAAACGGCTGCACTTTTCATTACTCCAAATCATGGTATATAAGTGCAATTTTATTATAATAATTGAAATAAATTCGTAATTGAAATAAATCTTATGTTACTTTTTAAATAAAAATAACTTAAACTAAAAAAAAATCGTTATTTTTTTATGTGAACTTAATGGTTATATACAAACATATAAGATTTAAAGTTGCGTTATTTAGTAGGGAGTGTGAGCTTTCAATGTTTTTAATAAGATATATTGTTGAATCTGAATTGTTATTCTTCCCGCAATGAAAATAACTGCAACGGCAAGAAAAACGGAAGCAGTTTCTGCACTTGGAACTATATTAGATTTAGAGTTAGGGTAAATTTCTCACGGTTGTGGGAACCAATAAACTTATAGCGAGAAATAATTTTTCAGGATTAATTGCATTCTGATGCAATACATATATTTACTACGATTTACAGTTTAGGTAAGAAGTATATACTGTTTTTAAAAACATGCAATGAAAACCGATGGTATAATTAGTAAATAAATAGTAATTTCTATAGTTTTTATTTTATACATAACCATTTTCTCTGTGTATACAAACAATTTAAATTTTTAAAAATTTGTTTTATTTTAAAGTATTTTTTAAAAAAGCTTTTCACATTTAAAATATTGTATATTTTTTAAATAATTTTGAAAATTAATATTGTTTGTTAAATATTTTAAATGTAAGTAGAAAGCAGATAAAAAGTAATTTATTCACTATAAAATTCATATCTCTTTAATAAAATGTTTATTTGCCATTTCATATCATATTGATATCTGCGAAGTTTAAACTTTTTTTATTCTGGGAAGGAAAAACCATTATTAAATTCAACCAACAGATAAATTTTACAGATGGAACTATTTTTTAAAAAAATTTTGATATTTATTTCGAAATTTTTTGAAATTGGTTTACATGATTTGTAAAAGTATTGTATATAAAATTATGTTACAGAAAATGAGGTTTCTCAAAGGTCCATAATATGAATTATATAAATACAAATATGCATTTTGTGATAAATTTCTCATTCTTCTACGTAAAATTTATTTTTTTTTATGTTTCAATCATTTAAACTGTAATCATTTATGCAAGTTTATATATTTAATCATAGTTCTTGGACTGTAGAAATTTGACTTTGGATTCAATGTCATTTTATCAAGAAATTCTTCTGATTAAAAATTTGTGTACAGCAGTAAAAAATATTCATTCTAGAAGAAGAGAGAGATTTCCATTAGGTTCATTAGATCTTCATGATTACTCCAAAATTATCTCTTGCAATCTAGAAGAAGCTGTTTGTGATTATAAAGTTCTACTGAAATTCCTTTCCGAAGAAAATGTTTTTGCTTATTTAACTCAGTATGCATTGATTAAGACGAATCATTCAGATCTCCAGGCTGGGCTAATACGGCATTGATGCCCATGGCCTGACATAATTTAAAAACATCCACAGATTTCACAATTGGAATCGCTTTCTTCGGTGGTGTTTTCTTTTGTTGTTTGAAAAATTCGTCAGATTCAGTCTGTGTGTTGAGTTCCACTTCAAGTCCCAAAGCCTCACATATCTTGAACACCATGAAGGAGCGTACTGTAGGGATGGATTTAATTTTTCCCGCTTCCTTCTTATTCGTTTGTGGTGGATAATCTCTTTCAGCCGAAATCGACAGTTGGGCTTCAATATTCAAGGCCACGCAAAGTTTTTTTTCTTTGTATTCTACAGCCTTTTTATTTTTCTTGGTGTTTGATCTATTCGCAAGATGCAATGTAATCAGATCCTTAATGAGTTCCAATATCAAATTATGTGCTGCAATATCCAAGAAATAAAGAGGATGGCCTTGGAAGTACTCTGCCACCACACACGAAATCAAGCAGAGACTCGTCTCAAAAAGAAAATTAACAACCATGGTTAAATGTTTACCACAGGTGTAAAATTAAGCACTTTAAATAAGTTGAAAATTCACTCAAATCGCAAAGCACTTAAACGCAAATATATAACTTTTTAAATGAAGCAAAGTATTAAATACGTATTGTTCTCTTTATCTGTTATCATGTATGATTGTTATGTAGCAAAATATATTGTTTAGATAACTGTGTCATTGTTGTGTGACAAACATATATTGTTCAGCAACAGAAAAATAGTTCTTTGTAATAAAACTCGATCAAAATTATATACAATAAGTATGAGAATAAATTAATTAGGTATTCCAAATGGTTCGTATCTGATTTCAAATTTTAAAAATTCCAGCTATAACAAAAGAGAAATTTTATATTTAATTTTGATCCTGCAGAAAATGTTCATCCGTGATCTTTTTTAGCATTTAATTATAGAGTAGTGGCAAGACTAAACTCCTAATAGCAATGTTTTTATAAGACAAAGCCGATGAATAAATTGTGAAATAATTTTGAGTTTTTTACTTAAACAGAAATTAGTTCATATCTATATAGAAAAATTTATTTCATGAGAAGTATCGATATACTTTTTATTCTAATATCGAAGTTTAAATTTACAGATAACTCAACGTGATTATTAATTAGCAAATAGAGACTAAAATCAAAATATATGCAGTATTTTAATTCTAGCTTACTATCTTGCTTCTTCAAGAACATTTTTTATTCATGATAATGTTTTCAAGGACATCAAACTCTTAATATTTCATTTAGCAAAATACGAGCACAATTTGTCCTTTGTAGGCTACTAAAAATACAGTCACTGGAAATATATAAATAATTGCCTTCATTTAAGGTATCCAAACACATTCGGAGGACTTTTTAACAAAATAGCATACTAAAACATTATAAATGCTCTTTTAGGACTCAATATCAATAAATATTTTTATATTTAACTATCAAAATTTAAAATAAATTACCTGAATTTTACAAAAATCGCAATTATAAGTGAAATTTTAGCAATATTTTTTAAACACTTCAAAGCAGTTAGAGAAAAAAGTAATAAGCATATATTATTAAAAGTATTACTAAAACAAATTAGATGCATTTATCTAGAAAATGTACTAAAATTTTAATTTTTTTTAAAATTTGAAAATTTTAGAGCTTAATTTTAAAGAGAGTAAACATTATAAGAAATATTGCATTTTTTATGAGACCATTATTTAAATAACAAGCCATAACTCAAAAAGTATTCATACAATAAGAAATATTTAGTACATTTTCAAAAAAGATAACGTAAATATCAGGTTTAAGAAGTTTTATAGAAATACATTCGTAATATTTTGAGTTATCAGACCCACTATGATAGATTTTGAGCAATTTAAATGCCCACTTCTGGTAGATCAAAAACCCACTTCTGGTTTCTCTAACTTTATAAAATTGATTGTAACTTTGCATCTAGGTAGTGTAGAAACAAAATAAAGTATATTTCGTAAAGTCAAAAGAAAGCTCTATTCAATAAAATAAAAAACAAATATCTGTCTTGACTGAATTGGGTCATTTTCAACGGATACCTTAAAAAACTAAGAATTACAATCGTTGATTATCAAACTATTTCAAATAATTTAAAGAGGTTTTAAGAGATACATCATTGATTCTTTAGACAAATAAAACTGAGACTAATTTTATATATAAACGCATGAGTATCATAAAAAGTACTTTTATTATAACATGATTAATTTAAAATATTTTATATGGTTATCCTTACATATAATTGCTATACTTTTCTACTATACGTATGATTTTATGATGGTTTATTATTTTTTCATTGTTTTTAATAATTTAAAATATTACATTTAAGTTAATGTATTTAATTTAGCTTGCTTTAATGACGCATGCAATGTGTGTGTAGAATCTTCAAATAATTCCATATGTCAAATATTCTAATTTTTTTGCACAGTGCACTCTTTTAAAAAGATGAATATAATTTAATTTCACTAGTATATATTTCTGATACCAATAAGTCATCCTATAAGAGGTATTATTTAAGATGTAATTTGTGCCGTTTTCTCTATTAAAGTAAAACATGGATTCCTTATCCTATAAGGGAGATTTTTTTATTAACCTTTAGCTCTTAAATAGTATTAAACATGATGCATTTGATCTAAATTTGATTTCTTAAACAATATTTCAATTAAGAGAGATAAATTTTAGTGTATTGAATTGTGGAATAAATTTTATTTTCTAATTGAGGCTCCATACTTTAAAAAGTAATACATCTTAAATTATGTTTACTTAAATATTTTGTGTCAACAATCTATAAATATGCGTTAAACTCTTCGAAACTATTTGTAAAGTAAGAAAGTAACCATGGAATTCTTTTTTTTTTATAGATATAAGAAACATTCCAGAACACTCCTTGTTTTGAAATTGTTCACTGTCTCCTTTTTTTTGCATATTTTCAAATTAGAAATTACACTGTGCTGGCCAACCATAAATGCAACACCCTGAAGGAAGCATGCAAATAACATGAAATTTACAACATGCATTAGCGGAGGTGAAATACGCAAATGATTAGAATTTCAGCGCAGACACACATCACGCACGCCTGTGGTGCCACCTCAAAGCGCTATTAAAGGCTTGGAGATTTCGACGATTTCAAGTTCGACAATTGTGTTTTTCTTGTGGTTTTTCAAAAACGATCAGTTATGTCTCGTAGAAAGCAGCTATAAGCTTTTGATCAAGTATCCGATTTCGACAGAGGAAGGATAGTGGCCTACCGAGATTGTGGATTATCTTTCAGGGAAATCGGTAGTCATGTTGGACGAAACCAAACAACTGTAATGCGGATATGTGACCGTTGGATGCAGGAGGGTACGATGGACCGACGTGATCAATCGCATCCTCCTCAGTGCACCACTTCACATGAGGACAGGCAAATTGTGCGCATGGCAGTGACGAATCGCTCAGTCACATCACGAACGATAGTACCGCACATTTAGTCTGTAACGCATCATTCAGTGTCTGCGCGTTCCATTCGACGCCGTTTACAGCAGAGTTGTCTGTCCGCAAGACGTCCATTGCTTGGTCTACCCTTGACGCAGAACCAAAGACGTCTCCGCCGCCAATGGTGCGATGAAAGAAGGATGTGGGTGGCAGAATGGAATGAAGTTGTCTTTACTGACGAGTCCCGCATCTGTCTGCAACACCACGATGGTCGGATTCGACTCTGGAGACACAGTGGAGAGATGATGCTGAACAGCTGCGCACCGCCACACTGGTCCTGCACCGGGTATTATGGTATGGGGTGGTATTGGATATCACTCTCGCACTCCTCTAGAACGCATTGCCGGTACTTTAAACATCCAGCGCTACATCTCCGAGGTGTTGGAGCCAGTTGTCCTTCCTTACCTTCAAGGCTTTGCCACAGCCATATTTCAACAGGATAATGCGCGACCACACGTGACACGTATTATCCAAAGGTTCTTCATAAATTACCAGATTGAATTGCTTCCCTGACCGGCTCGCTCTCCGGATCTTTCGCCGATAGAAAACATGTGGTCCATGATTGCTCAACGATTGACCCAGATTACACCCCCAGCTGCCACACCAGATCAACTTCGGTAACGTGTGGAAGTTGCTTTGTCTGCTGTACCCCAAGAACACATCCAAAGTCTTTTTAAATCAATGCCGAGGCGTGTGATAGTGGTGATCTCCAACAATGGCGGCTACTGATTCTGGCAGGAACTACACTTCACAGAAGTCTATAAATTTAATCATTTGATACTGGGTCAACATGTTACCTACAAAATAAATTTTTTGTGCTATCTCTTGTCTTTCTTGGTGTTGCGTTGACGGTGGCCAGCAGTGTATATAAGTAACGTAAAGCGTTTTATTACATCATCAAACTTTATCAACAATCAACAGTAATGGGAGATTTGGTCTACAATTTCAAATCTCCCATTATAAATTTATCATATGTATGAAATGGATTTTACTGTATTATATTTTATAATTAGACATTAATAAAACTTATTTTTACCACCCATCTGGTATAGTGGTTAGTGACGCTGAGTGCGTTGCCGTAGGGTCGGGTTTGTGTTGTAATCCTTCCTTTTTCTGTGTTGTATTGATACATTCTGTAGTGCACGGAGATTATAAATGTTCTCATTAATAAAATTATTTGTGTAGGGGAAATAAGTAAATGTCACGATATATTAAAATGTCTTAAAACAATTAACTGTTTAGTGTATTAATATTAGTATGCATAAACGTTTTATTCAAAATTTTATGTTAAAATTTTATTTTACAGGTTCTTAAGATATGTACTCAATATAGTAGTACGCACTTATTGTAAATGGCTAAACAAAACAACCTGGAACTTTTTTTCAGTTTTTGATTTTGTATAAATTAACTTATGTATAAATGTAAATTAAAGATATAAGTAAGCATATTTATTTTAATCAATTGAATGGAAATATATATATACTAGCTGTTACCCGCCCACTTCGCTGGGTATTTCATGATGTTTTATAAATTTTTACTGCTTATATATATGTATAAATTATTGATATCTAAGTCCTAGCATTAAGAATTCGATTGAATTGAAAAATATACTTATACCTGTAACTGTCACCTGTTGATAAAAAAAAAAAGGCAGAACTCATCTAATTTGTATTTTCTAAAAATCTCTAAAATTGAAGCATAGAATGATGTTTGCTCTTTCGTGACTCAAAAACCAAGTGGATTCCCGCAAAACCAATTTTCGGTGGATCTCTACTCCGTAAATTGAACATGCAAGCCAAATTTCAAGTCTAAATCTAACAGAAAAAAAGCAAAAGTTTTACTATCAATATCCCCGTAATCCCGTTGAGAGCCGTTTTCCAAAATAACCGCTCTTAGCGGATTTCATTTCAACAAAAGAAAAATGCAAACCAAATTTCATTATTACAGTCCTTGTAGCTAGAAAAAAGTAATTTTTTCTGTCAATATGTCCCAGTATTTGCAACCCCCCAGAACTTGATTTGCTTAAAATTTATTCTTAGAGGATCCCTATTCAACAAAAGAAACATGATTAACAAATTTCAAGTATATGGGTCTAACAATTAAAAACAGGAATTTTTTTTCTGTAACTCCTCTTGACCCCTCGCAAACATCTTTAGGGGTCAATTTTCATTTTACTCTTTGTTAGAGGAACTCTATTTCATGAAAAGAACATGCCTACCAATTTCCAAGCAGGATGATCAAGTAGTTTAAAAATGGAAATATTTATCGATTAAGCCTCTTAATCTCCCGAAATTAAACTTAGTAGTTGATATTCGCGAAACCCATTTTGTAGCGGTTCTCTACTTTACGAAAGGAATCTGCTTATCAAATTTCAAGACTGTACGTCTAACAGTTTTAAAATGGGGGTAATTGTCTATAACGCCACTTGAGCCCCCGCAACGCCACTTCTGGGTCTCTTTTCACAAAACCCATTTTGTAGGGGAATTGCACTCTATGAAAGGAATCTGCTTAGCAAAATTTGAAGACTGTGCGTCCAATTAATTAAAAATGCAAAAAAATTATCAATAACGCCCCTTGAACCCCCGCAACCCCTCCTAGGGGTCAATTTTCACAAAACACATTTTGCAGTGTATTTCTATCCTATGAGAGGAATCTGATAACCAAATTTCAAGACTGTGAGTCTAATAGTTTAAAAAAAGAAATAATTATTTATATCTGCCCTTAACCCCCCGCAAACCCCTTGGGGGTCAATTTTCTCCAAACCCGTTTTGTAGCGGAAAGAAAGAAACGTTCCTCCATGACTCCATGAAAGACTCCATGAAAGAAACATTCCTACCAATTTTCAAGCAGGTAGGTCAAATAGTTTAAAAACGAAAATATTTATCTTTTACGCCACTTATTCCCCTGCAACGCCACTTAGTTTTCACAAAACCTTCTTATAGCTGATCTCTATCTACTCTATGAAAGAAATCTCTTTATCAAATATAAAGACTGTGCGTCTAATAGTTTAAAAATGGAAATAATTATCTATAACGCCCCTTAAGTCCCCTCAACGACACTTGGGGCAATTTTCACGAAACCCATTTTTAGCGTATCTCTACCCTATGAGAGGAATCTGCTTACTAAGTTTCAAGACTGTACGTCTAATAACTTAAAAATAGGAATTTATAACGCCCCTTAAACCCCCCGCCCCCGCAACACCCTTTGGGGGTCAATTTTCCCAAAACCCATTTTGTAGCGGATATTTACTCCAGGAAAGAAACTTACCTACCAATTTTCAAGCAGGTAGGTGAAGTAGTTTAAAAACGGATATATTTATCTATTACGCCCCTTAATCCCCCGCAACGCTACTTAGAAGTCTGTTTTCACAAAACCCGTTTTGTAACTGATCATTATTCTACGAAAGGAATCTATATATATCAAATTTAAAGACAGTGCGTCAAATAGTTTAAAAATGGAAATAATTATCTATAACACCCCCTAAGCCCCTGGGGTCACTTGGGGGTCAATTTTCAGCAAACTCATTTTGTAGCGGATCTCTACTCTCTGAAAGGAATCCGCTTACCCAATTTCAAGATTGTACATCAAGTAGTTTAAACATGGAAACAATTATTATTAAAGCCCTTAACCCCCCGTAACGCCCCTTGCGTTTCGAATTTCGGAAAATCCTTTCTTAGCTGATGTCTACTCTATCGAAGGAACATGTCTACCAAATTTCAAGTCTGTAGGTTGAATAGTTCCAGAGATTTCGTGATTAGTCAGTCAGTCAGTGAGTGAGTCGCTTTTCTCCTTTATATATATATAGATTTAATTTTTTTATATCAACTTATTTACTTCGAAGTATAATAGGGGAAATGTATATCCGTAGACAATTCTTGAGTAAAATTTTACTAAAATCCAGTATTTTTTCTAGAATTAAATTTCAATACTAAGTATTTCAAGAAATTTGAGTGTTCTCCATTTAGCAAATGTAAAAATATCTACAGACAGGAACAGGAAATTTAAGTTCATATTTCCTTAGCAACTCCTTTATAAGCTAGAATTTGTAGATCTCCATATCGATTTCAGTCACAAACTTTCATATCAGAATTTTTATAAAATGTATTTTACGACGAAATCCAGAATTAATTTCTCGCATGTGATGATTTTCAATATTCGTATAGTGTCTGACTTTATATACTGCATGGATCGCATTCGGTTTTTGGTTATCCAAAAAATCGCGTATCCGAACGGTGTCCGGTCCCAATTGATCGGGATAAACGACGTTCTACTGAAAATATAAAATAAATTATTGATATTTAAGTCCTAGCATTAAGAATTCGATTGCGTTGAAAAATATATTTATACCTGTAACTCTCGTTTCTTGATAAAAAAAAAAAGAAATAATTTCTAGCTTGTATTTTTTAATAACCTCTAAAATTTAAGTATAGAATGTTTGCACTTTCGTAACACTTTAACCAAGTGGATTTCCGCAAAATAAATTTTCGGTGGATCTCTACCCCGTAAAATAAACATGCAAACCAAATTTGAAATCTACAAGGGGTGATCAAATGAAAAGGTACGAAACGACACGGTGGGTACAAATATAGACTTTATTCAAAATATACACCATAGGCCTGAGCACAACGATCCCACTGATGAACAAGCCGCAGGATTCCTTGTTCCCAGAATTCCTGTGGCTGTGACGAGACCCAGTCCTTCACAGTGTCCTTGAGTACGTCGTTCGAGTTGAAGCACTTTCCTTTCAGGTGTTGCTTCAGTGGACCAAACACATGGAAATCGCAGGGTGACATGTCCGGACTGTAGGACGGATGGTCCACCGTCTCCCATTGGAACTTGTCCAGTTCCATTTGTTTGACTCTGGAGACGTGTGGACGCGCGTCATCATGGAGCAGAACCACACCCTCCGTGAGCAGCCCCGGTCTTTTGTTCTTGATGGACCTGCGTAGGCGTCGGAGTGTCTCACAGTACACATCGGAGTTAATGCTTTTTCTGTGCTCGAGTAATTCTGTGCTCGCATCATTTGGACACCGCTTTGGAGCCTTTGCTCTCTCCTGCGCATGCGGGCACCCGCGCATGATCCGATCCCAGTCAGTCTCCAATGGCATGCCGAGATGACTCGCTACATTCTCCCTTGGCGGAATATGCAAATATTTAGCTGTTTCATTTTTATGTCGTTTCATACCGTTTCATTTGATCACCCCTTGTAAATCTAATAGAGCAAAAATGAAATTTTTATAATCAATACCCCCTATCATCTCGTTGAGAGTCGTTCTCCAAAATAACTGTTCTTAGCAGATTTCAATTCAACAAAAGAAAAATGCAAAACAAATTCCATTATTTTAGTCCTTGTAGTTCGAAAAAAGGATATTTTTTGTCAAAATACGCCCCAGTAACCCCTTGCTCCCCCAGGAAATGATTTCCCTCAAATACATTCTTAGTGTATCCCTATTCAACAAAAACTTGCTTATACAATTTCAAGTATGTGGGTCTAACAATTCAAAAACAGGAATTTTTCCTATAACTCCCCTTGACGCCTCGCAATCCTCCTTGAGGTCAATTTTCATTTTACTTTGTTAGAAGAAATCTATTACATGAAAGGAACATACCTACCAATTTTCAAGCAGGTAGATCTAATAGTTTAAAATCGGAAATATTTATCTATTACGCCCCTTAATCCCCGAAATGAAACTTGAGGTTTGATTTTCGCGAAACTCATTTTGTAGCGGTTCTCTTCTCCACGAAAGGAATCTGCTTACCAAATTTCAAGACTGTACGTCTAATAGTTTAAAAATGGGGAGAATTATCTGTAACGCCCCTTGAGTCTCCGCAACGTCACTTGGCAGTCCGTTTTCACAAAACCCATTTGGGGAAAGATTCTTTATGAAAGGAATATGCTTACCAAATTTGAAGACTATGAGTTCTAATAAATTAAAAATGGGAAAAATTCATTATAACGCCCCTTGAGCCCCCCTCCTCAACACCACCTAGGGGTCCCGTTTCACAAAACACATTATATAGGAGATGTTTAATCCATGAAAGGATTCTGATTATCCTATTTCAAGACTGTACGTCCAGTAATTTAAAAATGGAAATAATTATCTATAATGCCCCTTAAGTTCCGCAACGCCACTTGGGGGTCAATTTTCATGAAGCCCATTTTGTAGCTTATCTCTACTTTATGAGAGGAATCTGCTTACCGAATTTCAAGAGTGTGCTTCTAATAGTTTAAAAAGGGAAATAAGTATTTATATCCTCCTTAACCCCTCCCCCGCAACACCCCTTGGGTTCAATTTTCCCAAAACCTATTTTGTAGCGGATATTTACTCCATGAAAGAAACATGCTTACCAATTTTAGAGCAGGTATGTCAAGTAGTTTAAAAATGGAAATAGTTATCTATTACGCCCTCTAAGCCCCCACAACGCCACGTGGTTGTCGATTTTCACCAAAATCATTTTGTAGCGGAGCTTTACTCTATGAAAGGGATCTGCTTACACAATTTCAAGATTCTTCATAGAGTAGTTTAAAAATGGAAACAATTATTTATAACGAATCTTGACCCCCCGTAACGCCACTTGCGTCGCAAAATCGCGCAAAATCCGCTCTTATAGTGGATCTCTACTCCATGAAATGAACATGTCTACCAAATTTAAAGTCTCTAGGTTGAATAGTTTCGGAGATATCGTGATTAGTCAATCAGTCGCTTTTCTCTTTTATATATATATAGATCAAAACGATGTATGAAAGCTAAATTTTGAACAAGTTTAATAAGTACTAGAGTTGGAAATGGTAATAGTATACAAAATGATTTTGTTTTTAATGCAGAATGCTCACCATCCATCCCTGCCCAAAATTGAAAGTAGTGACGACTACTAAATTGCCTTTTGTTTTCAATACATGACGTGAAATCTGTAACGATTTCTTCTTTGGCAATTGAGAGCCTTTTTGTATCAAGGTATCTGGGCACTTGGTAACCTTGATATCTTTTTTAATTAAAATTATTTTGAAAGCTGTTCTAATTTATAAAAAATTTAAATTGAAAGTAACGTGTGTGTGTGTTTTACTTATCTTGTTACTTAAAAATACAATATCTATTACTTCAAATAACATATACAAAATTCAATATTTATCTTGATAATTTATGACTTACAATAAATGTCACTTTGTAGAATAAGCGTCAAAGTACATTATTATTGCATGCAATGCATTGTAATTGTACAAGAGGAGAAGGGGACGTGATAAAAATTATAATTTAAAATTGGGTCACACATATTGAAAGTTTGATTAGCACAGCTCTAACGCAAAACACACACGGCGAAAAATTTTAGTGAAGATGTTAAAATCTCATCAGGAATATTGAAACTAATTCAAATATTCAACTTAACTGCAAGATATTCATGCAGAACTTTGATAATATTTTGGAATGTCAAAATTTGAACTAATACTACAATCAGTCCTTTGACGCTTCTACATTTAAATGAACAGAAAAGAACACACAATAAAATTTTTTGAACAGTTAACATTGAATTTGCTTAGAAATTTATTGACTAGTTTCATTTTTTTAAAAATGAGTATGAAATAGAAACGAATGTTAATTTTCTTCACAGAAATTTGATTTTTCAAATGTAAGAAACCGAAATGAATTTTGTATCAAGGAACATAAATTTAAGCTTATCCATTATTACTTTTGAAAATAATTTCTTTCAGACTAGAATGCTTCGGTTTTTAAATTTTTACCAAATGTAAATTTATTTTTCTTGATTCAAGTATTCTTAACTTGAATTAGGAAAATCAAATCGAACAGTTTCATTCAGAAACAAATTACAAAATTCCGAGAGGTAATATATAACCTTTATTGGGGGAAACGTGACTATATTATTATTGAAATCATTATTTAAAAGATTATATGTTAATATGAAAATTAAACTTTAAAGAGATTTCATTTAAAATTTATCAAAACTTTTCAGTTTAATTATGTGGGGAGTAACTCCTTAGCTTAAGCGTCCATTAAAGGTTACCGAGAATATATTATTTTGGAATAAACTATTTCCTTACAAAGATTTAAAATCATTTAGAATAGCGTAACTAAAAGCCCATCGTTAATTATTTATTATCTCAAATAGAAATGGAATTAATTTTATCTAGAGGGAAAATTAAAGTGAACTAGAAAGTTTTACTTTAAAGTTACTTACAAAATTTTGGAGATTTTTTAAATATTAAATTTCAACATTTCGTCATTATTTTAATTAACTGGTTGTTGTTGCTTTTAATGCCCTATTTTGTATAAATTCTTTTCAATTGCATGAATATTTCTTTCCTAGTATGGTGGCACAAAGGAGTCAACATTAATTGTTAAGGATTTCTGTTCAAACTTTTAATTAGTGAAATAAATATTTTTGTTTTTCACTCGTATGTAAAGACTAGCGGATTCATTTTATGGTAGGAAAAAAATCTTGGAAATCTGATCTCGATTAGTTATTTCTTTTTCTTCTCTGTTAAAGTATAGGGTAAAAATTAAAAATTTGGCAGTTTCTTAGCGTCTTTAAAATGAGTCAACAAACTATCCTGTTATCAAAATGTTTACCTGAATAAAATGATTGTAGAACGGATAAAATGTTTGCCTGATGTTCAAAAAATGATAAATTCAAAATGGTTGTTGTGTGATTAAGAGTGTGTGCGCATCCACACAAGAAAATGCGGTATAAATTCAAAGTTGTGATTGCACATTTAATTCTTCTGCCAAAAGCAAAATTATTGTAATTCATGGTAATTACTCATTCAAATTATATAGTGCCGAAATATAAAATGTATACTTTCGTTATAAATGCTTATTACGACCTCACTTTTTATCATTTTTGACCAACGAACTGTTCAATTTTCAGTTTATTTTATTTAGATACAATTTGAAAACTATTTTGAAGCATTGTTTTTTTCAAATGTTTTGAAAATTTATTCCTACTAATTAATTTACTAATATTTTTGATACATGTGAGTTCAATTAAGTAGCATTTTAAAGCCATAATTAAAATTAGATATATATACACAATTTTATTACAATAATTGAAATAAATTAATAATTGAAATATAAATATTATTATACTTTTTAAGCAAAACTAACTAAAAATGAAGAAAAACATTTAATTCGAACTTGATGGGAAATAAAGAAACATACAAGGAAAAAAAAATTTAAAAGTCAAAACTTACTTTGTTAGAAAAAACTTATTGGTGCCATCTGATGCAGATAAATCTTACTTCGTCAATAAGGCAGAATAAATTTAAAATTAAAAAATAAAATAAAATTAATGAAATTAATTAATCAATAATTAATTAATATTTGAACATCAAGTGCCATCCACTACAAGTTTAAAAAATATATTTGAACTGGAATGGATGAGTAAATAGTATTTTATTAACGATTCAAAATTTGAACAAGATATATATATAGGGAGAGAGAAAATAATAGTAGGAATTAAGATTTAAAGCTAGTTGTGTTATTTAGTAGGGAGTGGGGTTTTTCAATGCTGTTAATAAGAGTTATTGCTTAAGGCGATACGGTACTCTAAAAATCATTACTCTCGAAAAATTTTTATCGGTTTATTTGATATCTCAAATTTTTATAAACATGCATGCAAAATTTCAAAGCTTTACCTGTATTTTTTTATCAAGTTATGGAGAAATATTTCATGCTGAACAGCAACTACCACATCCACTTTCCAGATTATCTGCTAGAAAAGAGCTGATAAAAAATGAATTTATTATTTTTTCTAATGCGCGTAATTGAGACTGACATTATATATGCTGTAGCAAATCATTTTAAGAAAGAATTTTGCAATTAATGCAAAAATTCTAGTTTGTGTATTGTTTTGGGGAAGGGGGAGATCAAATGGATCTGCTCAAGATTTTTTTTTTCAATGGGGCTGCGCATTGGTATTTTAAACCTTTGCAGACCTAGTGCATCACTTTTATGGTATCCCTTTTTAGCGCTGCACCATATAGGCGATATCAATTACAGCAAGCAATTTTGACTCCCAGTTTCCTCCACAGAGGGAGGTTCCACGGTACCAGAGCTCTTGATGATGCGAATTTTGTTCTAGGATTTAATTTTGCCGTGGAGCATCAAAGCCAAGTATACAATCTAAGGATCTTTTACATGCCGTATAATCATACGACATGGCCGCTGTAGACTTTCTGCATCAAGAAAAATCCACCGACCTGGGCATGGGTCGAACCCGCAACCTTGGGTGTAGAAGGCCAGCGACAAACCAACCACGCCAGCCAGCCGGCTGCTCAAGATTTAAAATTTGCGCGTGCTTTTTATGATATTATTATGAATGAAATTAAAACTTTAAAACGGATTCTCCCAAAGCACAAATACTAAATCTCCTTTTGATAGCTCAAATAATTAAAAATCTAATTCGCAAGAATAGAAAAACTCTCCTATTTTTATATATTTTTTCTGGTGACATATATATTCCATGTATGTGAAATTCAACACTTTTTTTATTAAAATATTTAAAGATATTTATTGAAAAAAATGCACACATGCAGTTCTTAGATTTTGATATATTTTACCTATAAATTGCTATTTGATTTTGCTTTCATTCGTGTACAATATTTAACATGTGAAGGCTTTTAAAATCATGGAAATAAAAAATAAAGGCAAACATTTTTTGTACATGTTGTGCATTAGCTCTGAGCATGGAATTAGCTCTGAAGTGTGTGAATTTATTTATTTTTTATAATTATTAAGGTAAAGTTTTATGGAATATTGATCTTTTAATCGCTTTATTCTATATATTCATCATGTCAATATACTGTTTAATTGTTTTACATTTGTCCAATTTTTTATGGTAAGCAGTTTTAAATAAGCTAATTAACATTTCATAAAAGTTTCAGACTATTCGATGAATATTACATCATGCTGTTCATGGAAAGAAAACTTCAAACTCATATTTCCCCATGTTGAATTTTTGTACATATACTGTTTTTCAAAACCCCAAGGCTTTTTTGATAATTGAAGAATGGGTTTGAAATTTTTTATACATGTTTTGAAATGTACGTTTAGTAAAACTGTGCATAGAATTAGCTATAACATGTTTAGTACTTTTTATAAAAAAATTCAAAATCAAAATTAATGTTTCTTAGTGATTTTTTTTGGAAGTTTAACTATAAAAAAATTATTCAAAAATTAAAGAGCAGCAGCAGAAAAAAACCAATTAACAGTTTTATTTATTATATTATACGGTACTTGGAAAGAATTTCGAAAGAAAAGAGACATATTTAAAAAAGCCTTAAGAATTTAAAAATGTTTTAAAAAGTTCAAAAAATATTTAAATTATGCAAACATTTTGCGTTAAATTACGCTTTTCATTTAAAATTTTGTATATTTTCTAAATAAAAATTTTGAAATTCAATACATGTTAAATATTTTAAATGTAAGTAGAAAGCAGATAAAAAGTAATTTATACGCTGTAAAGCTCATATCCCTATAAAAGATTTATCAGCCACTTCCTATCCTACTAATACCTGAGAATTTGAATTTTATTTTAATATCTGAAAGAAGAACCATTATTAAATTCAAGCAATAGAGAAATAACGAAGCGACAAGCAATACTTTTAAAAAATTTTGATTTTATTTCGAAAATTTTTGAAATTAGCATATATAATTTGTAAAAATATTGTATATAGAACAATGTTACATATGTTACAGAAAGTAAGATTTCTCGGTGGTCCTTTATATAAAATATCTAAATACAAATATGCATCTGGTGTCAAATTTCTCATTCTTCTACGAATTTTTTTTTTTTCATATTTCAATCATTTAAACTGTTCAGGTAACATGTCCTCAGTTCATATATTTAATCATAATTCTTAGTCTGTAGAAATTTTCCTTTAGATTCAATGCCATTTTATCAAGAAAATCTTCTGATTAAAAATCTGTGTATCGCCTTTACAAATACTCATTCACGAAGAAAAGAGGATTTCCATTAGGTTCATTACATATTCATGACTGCTCCAAAATTATCTCTTGCAATTTAGAAGAAGCTATTTGTGATTATAATGTTCAGTTCTGAATTCTTTTCTACAAAAAATGTTTTTTCTTATATCATTCAGTATGCATTGGTTAGATCGAATCATTTAAATCTCCAGGCTGGGCTAGTGCGGCATTGATGCCTAAGGCCTGACATAATTTAAAAACATCTAGAGATTTCACGATTGGAATCTCTTTCTTCGTTGGTGTTTTCTTTTGTTGTTTGAAAAATTCAGCAAATTCAGTCTCTGTGTTGAGTTCCACTTCAAGTCCCAAAGCCTCACATATCTTGAACACCATGAAGGAGCGTACTGTGGGGATGAATTTAATTTTTCCCGCTTCCTTCTTGTTCGTTTGTGGTGGATAATCTCTTTCAGCCGAAATCATAAATTGGGCTTCAGTATTTAAGGCCTCGCAAAATTTTTTTTCTTTAAATTCTAGAACCAATTTATTTTTCTTGGTGTTTGATCTATTCGCAAGATACAACGTAATCAAATCCTTAAAAAGTTCCAATATCAAATTATGAGCAACAATATCCAAGAAATAAAGAGGATAGCCTTGGAAGTACTCTGTCAACATGCACGAGATCAAGCACAGACTTGTCTCAAACAGAAAATAAACAACCATGGTTAAATGTTTACCACAGGTGTAAAATTAAGCACTTCAAATAAGTTGAAAATTCACTCAAATCGCAAAGCACTCAAACGCAAATAAATAACTTTTTAAATGAAGCAAAGTATTAAATACGTATTGTTCTCTTTATCTGTTATCATGTATGATTGTTATGTAGAAGTTATATTGTTTAGCTACATGTGTCATTGTTGTGTAACAAACATATTGTTCAGCAACAGTAAAAAGGGTATTGGAAAAAACATGATCAAAATTACATGCAATTATTGTAATAAATTAATTAGGGTATTACCAATTGGTTTATACATAATTTCGAATTTTAAAATTTCCAGCTCTTAATAACGAAAGAGAAATCCTGAATTTAATTTTGATCCTGCAGAGAATGTTCATCCGTGATTTTTCCTAGCATTTAAAGATTGATTAGCTTCAAGGAATAACTCATAATAGCAATGTTTTTAATGAGACAAAGCTGATGAATAAATTCTGAAATAATTTTGAGTTTTCTACTTCAACAGAAATCAGTTTATATCTATATTGAAAAGGTAATTGTAACATCAAAGTTAAATCTCTTGGATAATACAACGGAATTATGAATTATTGTATTGAGACCAAAATCAAAGTATATTCAGTATTTTAATTATTTTACTTTATTATCAAGTTTCTTCATGGACATTTTTTATCCATGATAATGTTTCCAATGGTATCACTTTGTTAATATTTCATTTGGATAAAATACGATCACAATTTATCCATTGTATAATTCTAAAAATTACAGTCACTATAATTATATAAATAATTGTCTTCATTTAAAAAAAATAAAACTAAGAATTATATTTATCAATTATCAAACTACTTCCGAATGATTTAAAGTGATTTTAAGATACATGGTTGATCATTTAGACAATTAAAACTGAGATCAATTATATGTATATAAACACATGAGGATCATAAAATGGACATTTATATATTATAACATGATTAATTTGAAATATTTTCTCTAGTTATCCTATACTTATATTTGCTATACTTTTCTACTATACGTATGAATTCATGAGGACCTACATATATTCATATAGTTTTTAATAACTTAAAATATTACGATTTAAATTATTAATGTATGTAATTATGTTTGATTTATATTACTTTGATGACTCATGCAATGTGTGTAGAATTTTTAAGTAATTTCATATATCAAATATTATGATTATTTTTGCCCAGGGCACTCTTTTTTAAAAGATGAATACAATTTAATTTCAGTAATATATATTGTTCTTGACACTAATAATTCCTTCTACAAGAGGTATTATTTTAGATGTAATTAGAGTCGTTATCTCTATTAACGTAAATCGGATTTCTAATTCTTTAAGGGAGATTTTTTTAATAACGTTTAGTTCTTAAATAGTATTAAACATACATAGAATCTAAATTTAATTTTTTAAATAATTTTCAAATTAATAGAAACTTTAATGATATTATCTTTAGAGTATTAAATTGCGGATAAAATTTTATTTTAGTTGAGGTTAAATACTTTAAAAAATAATACGTCTTAAATTATGTTTACTTAAGTATTTTGTACCAACAATCTATAAATATATAATACAGTCTATGCAAACTATTCGTTAAGTAAGAAATTAGCCATGGAATTCTTTTTCTATAGATATAAGAACAACATTCCAGAACATTTCATGTTTTGAAATTGCTCATTGTCCTTTTTATTCACATATTTCCAAATTAGAAATTATAAGTAACGCAAAACGTTGTATTACATAATGAAACTTGTCAACTGATTCATACTTTTTGCTCCTAAATTGATTCTTTATTTTTCTTACTGTCCGTTTGGAATTCCATTGAAAGTTAGACATACATTTGAACTTTTGAGAACTTCAAAATCTTTCATAATACTAAAAGCTTAAAATATTGTATAAAATATTTTTTAACGTCTTAGTATACAAATTAGTTTCGAAATCTCTCTCGCGCATCACTCGCACACTTATTTTCGAAATACACTTTCGGTTACCAGAAAACGTGACACATTTTTAGGATAGAAAATCTTGCTATAAAGTGTTCCTGGCGTCATTTTGGGCTAAGATATATTTCTAGTGATGCTTAGAAAGAAAATTTTTGTCTGGAGTGGAGTTTTTGTATTTTCTAAACTTAAAATTCCCCTTGATTCTATCAATGTTGCAATAGTTATACCTTTCTAAGATGTATTTCATATGTTTACTATATATGTGATATGTGCTTACTCCTGTTAATTTCTAATTTATACTTAATAAAAGTAAAGATTTACTGTTCTTTACAGGAAACGAAGTGGGTTTTTGCTTTGGTATTTAAAAATGTTAGTGTTTACGATAAATAAAAGAGAAAAAAAAAGAAATTTCCCGATAAATATAAAGGATTGAAAGTTGTAACTAAACTCTAGCCTATAAATTTATTTTTATAAAAAAAAAAAAAATTCCCATTCACAAAAGGAATCATTCTAAAAAAAGACTGTTACACATTAAAAGTTAATGTGAGAATTCCATAACGATTTATTTAAAAATAATTAATAAGCACAGTAAAAACATATTAGAATAAAATTTTTAAATCCATAAGAAGCTCAATTTTTTTTAGCTGAATAGACACAATATTAGCAATTTTTGCGTTTCAGTATTTTATATTTACTATTCAATAAATCTATAATACGATTGCACTATAAAATTATTGAATAACACTTTAAAACTTCTGGGAATGTCAACAGAGGGAAAATAACTTTTTTAAAGTTTTTATTTTAAAATAATTATATTAACTGAGGAAAAGTTAGGCGCACAAAAGTTTGTTACTAATGATTTGAAATGATTTAATCCTCCAGCCCTTTTAAGTTTTATAATGGGTTAAACAAAAACAAGGGAGGATAATCAGGATACTCGCACGATTTAAGACTTGGAGGTGCCGGAGAGGTCATTCCTTAATCCTACGGGTCTTACGTGACTGTAGTAGTTGAATTGTCATGGTCACCGGTGAGTGACCAGCGTTGCCAAGCTGCTGGTTTGAAACCTACTGCCACTGAAAAAAATCGTTGCAGAGAGGCTGATGCATGTCGAATCTGTCAAAGCTCATAGACCTCCCCCCACACACCCTATTCGATTGGTGTGGACATTTGGACCACATCTTGCTCGTCTTTTGACCGTGGTTAAAAATTAAGAGGTATGTCACTAAAAGTTATGAGGTTTCTTCAAAGTGTGTCCTAAATTAAAATCAATTCAAACCCATGGAGTTTAGAAAAATACTGTTGCGTAGATCAGGGCGCGTGGATTTTAGTCTCAGATGGCAAAAAAGTTTTTTTTAAGAGCGATGAAAATTTATTGTGGAAGAACAATCTAAAATACAGGTCGCAGCAATAAAATTCGCCCAATAAATCTCGGATGTTTTTCACAGCTATCAATGTCTAAAAATACAAACAATATTCTTTAATCTATGAAACCAGAGCATTTTTTCTTTTCTGTACTTTTACTTTTAAAATATTTATATTAGTAGACTCTACCTGAAGTCTGCCACATTATCAGTCATAATAAATTTACTAAGATTGATTTTAATTATTGAAATTAATCTACTTAAGGCTTTGTATTGTTATATTTACTCTAATCTTATGAATACTTAATAATGCCTGGAAACAAATTTAATTAAAAAATTGCTGACAAATATTTTAAGTATTCCTTAAAAAACACACTTTTTATACACAGTTTGATCACTGACTTAATTTTAGAAAACAAAAATAAGGTATTTTACAGCATATATAATGTTAAGAATGAAATTAAAGTGAATTTTATTGACTTATACTTCATTAGCATTCATCTTCAGATTCATACACTAATTCAGTATCTAGCATTTGAATCCATCCTCCGTGCATTTTTTTTTCAATCAACCAATAAATCTTGCACATTTTATGTCAATTAGGAATTATTTGTAAAATTGGGTTTTAATTTTTTTTTTGCCCTATAAGTGGAAATTTTCCCGTACTGTCCCCCTTTTTCTTAAATGAAAATTATATAAATATTTTTGTATTTTATCATTTGTACTTGTCTTTAATTTAGGTAAATCTCTAATCGTTACTAATCTCAAGATTTGCAATTAAGTCTCGTATGCTTCCATATCAATTGTCTATTTGTAACCCGTACATAAATCAAATTTCTCCCAATATTTCCATGTTTTCCATTAATTCTCTATTTTTTTCACCATCAAATACAATGTCTTGAAATAATTTTATTAGAATTTTAAAATCTTGATTATTCTTGAAAAAGACATTTTCTTTTTTCGCTTTTTTAACGTATTTTAAAAGGGGAAAACACTTTAGGGAAAGTTTTGTTTGTTAGTTGTTTTTGTATGAAAGGCATACTAGAGTCATAATGTTCACAGAATAGTTACCTATGTTCCTGCAGAGGTTTGTTGGAACGGAAATATCCATTTCGGGGGTTGGTAGCTTTAATAAGGAAAACACACAGCCATCTAGAATAACTTTCCTGCAATGTTGACGTTAGCTTCAGATCATTTCTGACAAAGCGCATTTTTCATTCGTCGGATTTGGCAATGTCTTCTTTAGAGCCACGCGTAAACTTCACTTCTGTGTTTTTCTCAGAATCAACGCTCGAAATTCTGAAGAAAGGATACGAAACGATTCCAGCACCGATAACAGAGGATTCTTACCAATTTATATTGCTGAAAATGAAATTGAAGAGATTATTTTATGGATTCAGATAAGGTAATCCAAAGTGTGATGAAATAAACTGAATGACGTCTTAAAAATGTATTTCAAGAGTGCTTTGAACAATTACACGAACTCTGGAACATATGTGTGGATGGAGAAAAGGCAGTAATTTGAAGAACACAATAAGATTAATTTATTGTTCTATTTTTTAATAATTTGTAACTGACTTATTCCAGGAACTTTTTAACGCTACCATGTGTTAGTCATCTCAGGTAAGTTATAAATATGATTGTTTTGTAATTAAATAAAATTCCCTCTCTTTTATCGGAATGGATCTCCGACATATAATCGAAATCTACGGGTAGGATAAACAAAAAAGTAGTACAAATGCAACCTATTAAAATGAAGGAAATTTTTTCTTATGTTAAAAATATTAAAGGGCATTGTAAAAAAATGTTAAGGAATTAAATGAATTTTTTTTGACATATTTCTGAATAGATATTTCCGATAGAAAAATTTTCTATGCATGAAACCAATTATATATTTAGGAAATGTATTCCTGTCTACAATTTCGTATTTCTTTAATATATATTAAACAAAATTACGCGTTTCCTTTTGTTATAACTTTCTTAAAATACAACATAGAAAACCCATTTGTAGTTTCTATATAATTGCTATGACAAAAACAACTCTTTGGAAATTGAAAGAAATTCCCAGAATTTTTATCTTTTTCGATTACATAGAAGAAAACATTTTTAGTTATCGGGTTAGCTCCTAAATAGGTGGAAACTTTTAGATTTTTATTCTCTTCCTGCTGAATATTTCTCAAATTCTTAGCAATCAATTTCTAGGAAATGAACTATTTCCTTAGAAAAGTATTTGTTCTTTAAACTTGAGAGGATATTCCTATCTGAAACTCAATGCTTCATAGCCTAAACCTCAAAGTTAGTAGTTTTTAACGAAAGAGTAATAATTTAATGCTTTGATTAAATATTTATAATATTTAATGGTATACATAAACATTATTAATATTTAATGTATGAGTAAGTTAGTCAATGTTTCTCTTGAAGATTTTGAAATGTCTAGATTTATTCAAATTTCTCTCAATAAATTTAATTCACTTTATGCAAAATGTCCTAAAGTTTACACAAGGGGATAGATGTTCTTGTTCAAGGCCATTTACGTGAAATTAAAACTTTATTAGTGTCTTTAGTTTCTCAGATTCTCGGTTCACAGACTTAATTTGAGAAGTTTTTAAATTATATTGTATAGATGCATTCTGAAAGACAAAAGAAATTCCTTTGCAAGAATTTATCTCGAACAACAAACATGTATTTCTGGAGATCAAATTCCCAAATTTTATTAATTTGGAAAGTTAAGTAATCAGCAGAAAGGGTCGTGGATAACCATAACTAACTGGCTCGACTTTATTTCATTAAATTTCTTTGGAAGAAAGTGGCACTGGCCACTTTTTATACGTTCACCCGTTATGGCTATGGTAAACGCCTGGATAACTCACAATACTCTCAAAAAGATGAGTGGCCGCCGTAGCCTAGTGGTCAAGGTAACGTACTCGTGGCTGGTGTGTCATGAGTTCGAGCCCAGTATCACTGAAGACCCGCCGTGTAGGGGCGCGATGCACGTTAAATCTGTCGATAGCTCAAACGTCCTCCCGTTGGTGTGGTGTGATATATAGGAGAGGGATGCCAGCTCAGGTGTCGTCCGCGTCATTTGACCATGGTTCAAAATTTCGCGGACCGTCCCCAAAGGCCCTTGTGTAGCTGAACAGTGGGACTTTAATATTCACTCACTCAAAATTGCAAGTTCCACAAGCCGCGAGGTCATCAATAACTCGAGTTGTTTAGCAATGCTTCGTTAGTAAATAGTTAAATAATATCAATTTATCGGTAGTAATCAAATTTTTTTTTCTTGCAAGGAAAATAATTCTTTAATAGTTCTGGAAATCAATAACAGAAATTTATCGCAATTTTGAATTTAATTCAATAGTCATGAAAATACTGTGGTAGACTGTAGTTAACCCCTTAACTGCCGATTAAAATCCACGCGATTCATTTTTCAGTGCCACCGTTTTTCACATAGGCACGCGTATGCGATGTATTAGGGGGGAAGGAGAGAGAAAAGGCACAGATAAGCAACTTTTTCTCTGATGAAAGTAAAAACTTCTCAAACTGTTGAAATCATTTTCTTGCATTCCAAGGACTTCGGAATATTTTTATTGATAATAGGGCCAAATAAAGCACTCATAATTCAGAAAGACGTATATATATAGCCAGGGCACTTATTGCCCCTGTTAAGCGAAACGGATATATACGCCGATGGCTTTTAAGGGGTTTAAGACCCTTTAAACGATGCCTGAATCCAGGTTCTACAAAATACTGTCTTGGGGAGTAAGGGAAGCTTCTCCATGTTAACAAAGGGACACCTTCAATAATTTCCAAGATAATTGTTCTGAAAATGAATTTGAGTAAAAGATAGAAGCATTAGTATCATCTTCATTAATTATGTCCTGACAAAGAGGTTGTCTTTTATGTTTTCTGGGACTTTCTAAAGTAAATTTATTTCAGAGTATATGCAAATGTTTAATATGGTTAAATTGTGGTAATTTATAGAAGGGGAGGGATGTGTATAGGTATCGGTAATTTAACTCCTTAACTATACCGTCTGCGTATATCTCCGCCTTACTCAACCGATGAATGGAGTGTCCCAGACGTATGTACACGTCCTGCCGAAATACAATCCTTTTTTTTTTGTGCAAAGTTTTTCCGAAGGGTCTGCAATAAAATGACCTGGATAGTATTTGAGAAGGATTTAATTATTTCAGAGAAGTATTTGCTTATTTATGCCTTTTCTGTTCCCCCCCAATACACGGCATACGCCCACTTGTGTAAAAAGTGGTGGCGCTGGGAACTGAATTAGACAACTTTTAATCGGTAGTTAAGGGGTAAAAGCATTATTCGGGAACACATCGCATTTTACTTATTTTATATTTTATTTATATTAAACAAGTATTATATATAGTAACATTGATATTTTTCTAACGGCTCATTTCCTTTAAGTATTTTAAATTTTTCATTGAACTTTGCACCATTTATGACTTGGGACTTCAGATTTTTTATTTACTTTTGAGTTAAAACCATTTACTAATAAAATTAATTCATTAAGGTTTAAGAAATCCGTACAAAAATATCATCAAGTTAAAACTTGCTTTTTTTTTTACCATTCTGGATTGGAAAACCAATATTTAGAGCTACAAAAAATTTAGGGAGAGAAACCCGAGACGCTCTCGCGATGCGCAGATGTGTTTACATTGCAATTTGGTGTCCAAATCAATTTTATTATAATTGAAATAAATAATATAAAATATCAAGACACTACCTAGTAATAATTGTAGGATATCCCATAGAACTTTCTCTTTTTTTCTAAAAGGTTAGATCATATCCCTTTGCAGAGGACGGCAATTTTAGTCAAAAATAGCATTCCACAACAACGCCATCTAGCGTGCTTATTAAAACGCTGACTCGATTTGGTTTCGTCAGAGGCCCACTAACCATCGACTAGGAAGCACCGTTTTAGCGCGTCCGCGCTCTTTCGCCACAACTGGTGGTAAGTTGCGATCCCATCGCATAATGAGTTTTATTTAGTCTCTAACGTCCTCCCAGAAGGGACTGACTATCTATCCTTCCTATATTAATGTCTGCCTATAAATGTTCCGATATAAATGTGTCTGCATGTAATAATTTCTATTTTGTAAATATTCCCCCTGTAAATACTCTTATAACTCGCAATAAACTATTTAGTTTATTTTAAACTATGTTGTCTATTCTATTTTTCAAAGTTAACGCATACATCGTAAAAACCCCTCGAGACCCTGCCAAATAAAAACCCCTCGAGACCCTGCCAAATAAAAACCCCTCTATCTGAAGAATCTAACTTTTTCGGACGATTTCGGTTAGATTCCCACATAATGGATTATTATTAATGTATTTTTTCATTTTTAGTAATATGTTTAAAATTCTATAATTCAATCAATGATTATATGATATTTATAATAACTAAAATGAATCATATATTACCAAAATTAATATATCGTGTGGATATTATATAATAAAAATGAGTATTATTTGGATATACACTTATCTTCTGAAGATTTTATATATGTGAATTATCAGTTTCTATTTATGGGCGAATTCTTTATTATTGAATTTACTGTAATATGAAAATCAATAAGAAACTGCTATTCACCAAAGTATACTCATTATTTGCTTTTGATAGTTTAATAAATGTTGGAAGCTAAATTTCTGCAGCTAAAATAAAATTGTAGCTCACTATCTTTTTTGGCAAGCTAGTAGTTTTAAAAATATTACAGTCACGTGTTTTGATTTATAGTTCCTGATTATGCGAGAAAGCTTTCCAAAAATGTGTCATCTTGTATCTTTCACGTATCCTCTTGGGGATTAATTTTGAAATAAATGCGAACCATCTTTTTTTTAAAAAAAACATTCTAACAAGGACGGGTTTTCATTTATAATAAGGTCAAAAAAGTTTTATAAATGGTCTCGATAAATTGAAGTTTACTTTCATAGTTTGCTTTCGCTTTTCTTTTCGATATAAATTAGTATATCAAGTATAGTATAAGTCAAGTATAGTATTTTGACATATTAGTATATTAAGGCTCTGAATTGTATTTCTTTCGTAATACCAATTATTTTCATAGAGAAATGAGGAAGATTTTAAGGTATTTGACAATATACGTTCGGAACCATATTAAAAACGCGTATAAATGAATAAATTTTTTTGATATTTAATATCATTTGAAATAGAATATAAATATAAAATTGTTCTAAGAATATTATTACTTGAAAATATTTAAATGTCATTTTTGGCAACAAAAAAAGCAAGCAAGAATGATATATTTTCGGATAATTCTCCTTTTATGGGAAAATGCTTCTAAAATATTTTGCTTCTGTATAGATAAGATTTCTCTTCAGAGCCTGAACTATGATTTTGAAAAAATCACATTATTTTCAGAGTTACGATCAATTGAAGTAATGACCAATGTTTTTCATTAAAATTTCTCTACTTTGATGAATTAAAATATGAATAAAAATCCACTTCTAAATAATATATTTCAAAAATCCTAGTTCAGGCTCTGCTTAGAAGTCTTAACTAAATATAGGAAAAATATTAAGTATTATAGAATTTTCCATGAAAAAAGTTTTGAAACTGTGTCGTTGTTTCATCATTTTTTGCCTAAAACAAGCAATAATATTCTTAAAATAACTTTATATGTATATTTAATTCAAGTGATACTAAATATCAAAAATAATTATTCATTTATACGCCTTTTTAAAACCTGATTCCGAACGTAGTTGGATACCTTAATATGAGAAAACGCTAGAATTTAATAATTATGTTCTAATCATCTTATATTGTATTGAATAAGTTTCAATAAATCAAATTTCGTTTGAAAATTGTTTTAAAAAATGCTATACTCGAAATTTATCCAATATATTTTTTGTTTTCTTTTCTTCCATTCTTTTCGGTATTAGCCTAAATTGAGTAGAATAATTTTAGTTCATGCACTGGCAACATGTTAAAAATAAAAGCCAATAGCAAGGAAAAATCTGTTTTTTTAATAAAGAAATAAATCACAGCAGTAAAAAATAATATAAAAGCTAACTTTTTGTTTTTGCGTAATCTGTTTCAGTACAATAAAAAGTCCCGAAAACTCTGACTAATGTGAACCAAAAGGTTTGCCAAGTTTGTGAAAATGCCGAGTTATCGAGAATGGGATAAAAAAAGAAAAGAGTGCTTCTCCCAGAAAATGTTGTACTGCACTTGTATGTATTACCGCAGAAAATAAAACGCCAAAATACCCTTAACGTAGGGAAAGTAAGTACTTTATGAAAGCATATAGCTTTTATACTACATGAAAATTAATGGATACATAGTATACAGTAATTTACCTGATCAAACAAACCTCAGAAAAATACCTTTTGAAGGCATAATCTGTGTATATCAAAAGTTAAGCATCCAACTTTGAAAAATGGGCTTCCTTTTTTTTTTAACGTGCTGTTTTCCGTAAAGCACTCCGCGTTTTGCTGCTTCATTATGAGGACGACGAAGGAAAGGTAAGACTGTTATCGACACCTTGTTCTAAATACTGAAGGGTGGTGTGGTTTTAATGTACCCTTCACACCACACACATGTGATGTCTTAGAAGTTTGTCCGATGCTCTCAACGTAATGTGAGTAGGAAGTAATGTGTTGCTCGGTATCTTTATGGAAACACCACTATTCAACCTGCAAGGCAGTGGCCGAGTTATCCGGAATGCCAGATTATCGAGTGCCGTGTTTTCGAGACTCGACTGCCCCGGATTTTATCCTATGCAGTTTTAAAAACACTTTTCATTCGAAAAACTATTAAATTCCTTACTAAATTGAACACAAGTCAGAAAAAAGTCCTTTATTTCAATCTCATTCATGAGTACAATAAAGTGATAGGAAACAAAACACACATCTCCATGATGTTAAAATGACAGCACTTGTGGAAAAAATAAATAAATCGTGCAATTTGAAGCGTACACTTGACCTGTAAAGTGCAGATAACAAACACAATGAGACTTCTTCAGGACAACACATAATAATAGGGTGGATTGAGTATGTCAACACAGCTATTCCACTGCTAATGATAAAGAATAACGATTCCTCCACAAAAAGACGAATTTCTCCAAGTAACTTAATGAATTGATTATTTTCGATCTGCATATTGGAAGCTAAGCCTCCAAATGTGAGAGCAATTTTCATGGTGGCCCCATCTAGTGTCGGTCCTCACTTACCATATTTGGAGGCTTGATTTAATTTGAATTCAAGCTCTCGTCAGATGCTAAATATTGCCGTGATTTAATTTTTCCGAGATTACCAGATCAAAATTGAGACTTAGATCTTTTACATGCCACATAATTATGACATGCGTGCCTACGATCTTCACATCCAAAAGATCTATAAACCCAGCAGCCTTCGGAATATAAAGCGGGTTGACTTCGATTTTCTGAATCGACTATAGCGATTGGTTAGTTTCAAGACCATCTTTACTTTGAATTTACTGAGTGTTAGAAGAAACATCAGTAAATACAACGAGATTATTTTGAAGTTTAATCAAACATGCTACTGCCGTCATATTTCTTCTACTTCTTGAATATTTATTGTGTTTTTAATATAGATAAGATATGTGACTTTTTATGAATGATTATAAAGTAAACACACAGTATTTCAAGATCACATCATTTTATGCTCAATGTGTCATACTTGTTGAAAATTGCAAGCAACGATAATTACATTATTATATCAGATACTATAGTAGCTTTTTAAAGTTTATATTAATTTCAGTTTATTTCAAATGTGTTTATTCTTTGGTTAGTTCACTGAGCCGTTTCGTAGGATTTTCTATTTGCTCTAGTAGTTGTGATTTCATTATTATTTCTAGTAATTTTCATTTTAATATTTATAACGCAGTTGATATAATTTAATGCAAGATTAAAGCTGGATAATTATTACCCAGAAATTTTTTTTTTCAAAACGCCTGTTAAGAAGACATAGAAATAGATATCTTTATATACATAAAATATTCTTTAGAATAACTGTGCTGACATAATCGAACAAATACATCAAACATTGTTCCACATTTTTTTAAATTTCATTTACAATAGATATTTGTTTCATTTACAATACACTGGATATATAAATTCTTACATTAATCTTTGGGGGAAAATACACAAACATTTCGTGACACAGACAACCATTAACGTTGCCCAGTTGTAAAAACACGAAAGAATGGCTCTCAGAATTCTACCCAGAGCACAAAACTTAAACAAAAGTCGACACAAAATACTTAGCTACCTAATGTTTACAGCTGTTTAATGATTTATTTGAAGAATTCAAAAATAATTTCACACGTCGAAACTACCTTGTTAAATAAACTTATACATATATAGGTATTCGTATATATATAGAAATAATTGTTACAAAATCTTTTCTAAATACTGTACATTAATAGTTGAGCATCGAAATATATATGATTAGATTTGTAGTTATTTCAACATGCTTATATCATTTTTCTGCCAATCGCCTGTGCTAATATTAAATAGAAATTAGATTTCGTGACGTTCCCTCCTAAATGTGAAAACATTACATTGCCTATTTTTTTAATATACTAGGCAATATTAGGTATGTCATGCATATTCAAACGAGATTGGCTGAAATATGGCTTATAGTAAGTACAGTGATACTTTTAAAGATGTTTGCCAGTAAAGAAGTTACAGATAAGTTTTCAAAATATATTTTTTTTAAAAAGAAAAACTGTAATTTGTTCCTTTTAAAAATCAGTTTAAATTAGAAAGTTTTGGATGCCTCTTGCACGGTTTATTTATACATGAAAAAAATTAATTGAAATAACGGATCCTTGAAATTTTGAAGAAAAGTATTAAACCTTTTAATTCAGTATTTTTTTACAATTTTTTTTATATATCTGAAACATTTGTGGTTCAATTAGTCTCAAAACATAAATTTATTTTTTAAGAAAACATTATGTCATGGTTTTTCAGTGCAAGACATCTGAGAAAAGACATTAAATTTTTATTTTTAAATTTATTGCATATATTCTTAACACATTTGATGATGTTTTAGACTTTAAATATTTAAAGTTAAACCTTTGATTGGCGATTGAACGACATTACGTTCATAATATCTTAATTCTATGAGAGGCACTGTTTTTTGATTACTTTTCTAAAGCATCAGTCAGATATTTAGCGATTCTGAGTTATAAAATAAAGCCTTTTGAAATGCAATTCTACTAAACAGCTGTTTTGAGTGAGCATAAGAGGGATTATTGATAGGTACTCCACGAACTGGACTTGGTCAGGATGATAAATTACAACAAATGAAATATCGATCATTATGCTTTTTGTGTTGAATGTTAGGAGAAGAGCAGTATTGGTTTAAAACAAATATTTGTAATGTAATAAATTTTATTCATAAATTTTACATTTGGTAATTATTCAATTCTTAATTGTTTGGAACAGATCTGCATTATAGTTAATGCATGAGATTTTTTTTAAATTTAAAAGTTAAGAGTTCAAAAATTGTACACTTGAAATTGAGACTGGCTTCAGAAAGAATGTTGCAGTAAAATATTAAGACCATGTCTTATTGTCATCCAACAGCATCATTTTCCTTCATCCTAGCCCCGGATATGTACGTATTCTTTAAATTGTGATCTATTTTGAATTAGAAGTGGACATACCAAACATGTATCTTTTGTAAGAGGAGCAAAAACTCTTCATCTTGTGTATCTGCCAAATATCTCTAGAAAATTTGAGCCATATCAAACGAATATTTAATTCTTAAAATCATATACAAGAAAATCAGGACTTAGCAATCGTAATAGAGTCATCAAAAATTAATTACAAAACTTTGCACCAAGGAATTTACGAATCGAAATATTAAGACATTTTACAGTTCGATAATTACTTGATAGTAAGAGGTGGATA
This sequence comes from Trichonephila clavata, assembly GCA_019973975.1. Taxonomy (NCBI): domain Eukaryota; kingdom Metazoa; phylum Arthropoda; class Arachnida; order Araneae; family Nephilidae; genus Trichonephila; species Trichonephila clavata. The sequence goes on from BMAO01019279.1 coordinate 169,136, forward strand.
TGCTTATTAAAGAGTGAAAATCTGCTACAATTTGTCTTTTTATTAAAAAAATATTAAATGTGTGTGTGTGCAAATAAGGTATGGCCTACATGGTATGAGTATGATCTTACAGAGACAATTATGTGAATTTTAATTAATTTTTTAAAAAAAAAGTCAAATTGGAATGCAAGTTATTACGCATAGAAAAAAATGGAACCAATCATAAATAATTTTTTGATATATTTCTTCCCATAAATAAAGCGTATTTTTTAAAGAGATTTATGTTGATTTTAATACTTTTCATCCTTAAAAGTACACAATTTCTTAACTTGAAACAAAGGAAAATATTTGAAAAGTAATTTAAAACAAAATTCTGCACATATTTTTAGTAAAAGAAATGTTACTAATGGTCATAGTAAAGGCACATAATGACTATTTCTGTATTTTTTGACGAGATATATTTAGTAGCATACTGAAGCTGGTAGGTTTCTGTGGTAAGGTATAATCTTTGTATTGTTTAACTCCTTTCCCCCTTAGGTCAAATGCTTTAAAATTTAGTTACTCTCGGAGCCTTGCTTTTTATATTTTGAGATGTTTAACTTTTATTAGAACATACTAGTTTTATTACATATATAGATGAAGAGGAATTTTCATTAAATAGACATTTAAGTAAATAAGTGTAACAGCCAAATGCACAAATTAAGAAAAAATGATAGCATTTTGTTTTCATTTAGTTATCTAATGCACATGTTTTTTTCATTACAATTATTAAGTTTCAATGTCTGACTAATTTTTCAAAAATAGTTTAATAATTTAATATATCATTTTTTTATGTGACTGGTTTAAAAGTTATCTTTCACTTCCAAGTATATTTAAACACCTTAATTATCACTTCATTATAAGAGGAAAAGCAGAAAAATAGATTTCTCCGCTTCTTCGTATTCAATATCAATTGGAGGAATAAAATATAAAGTGCTTAGCAAGAAGCATGTAATTTAGATTCCAACCAATCGTAGCTGACTCTATCAGTTTATAATTGTATCTTTTGGGACTCCACACAAATGAAGTTTTTGCTTTGTAAGCATTTTTACTTTATGACGAACTGTTCTTTACTTCTACACATTTTCTTCCGAGAAAGGGATTGTATTGCACCTGGGTGTTCGAAGCACTCCTGATCGAACCCAACAAGGTGCCTACAAATTTGCAACAATCCACTGAAGTCCTAAAATCAACTGGATTCTAAAAGGATTGCACATAGGAAAATGCTTATCTTCAATGTATCCCTGCAAAATGAGGTCAAATTGAAGAAACTGCACTCTTCATACAGAAATTATTTATTGTGTGAAAGTACTGAATGATTATATTTGTACAAATCTGTTACTAATGTACCTAGAATCATGCATTTCAAAGTCAATCAACAGTAATTTATTTTCTTGTGTATTACACATTGTGCAGTCTATGTACTTTTTCATAGTGTATGGTTATTAAAAGTTTACTTCCCATATGGCAATAAACTTATGAGCCAACTGCTTTCTGTCAAGTGCCGTAATGTCATCGGTTGTTTTATCATTCCTTAGGCCCCACAGTTCTTTTTAGCCTATTTATGCTTTCTCTTTTTCCCTAAAAGCCATATACTAGTTCTTTTTTCCATTATGTACCACAATGATTACAACAACACTATTATTTTCCTTATATGCCATAATATCCAAGTTTGTTATTATTTCTGTTTTTCATGGTTAACTTCTCTTCCTTTGAATCCTAGATAAAATATCGTCTTTTAGTTTAAGCAACAATACGCATTCATGACCTGTTTTATTCAAAGAAGGCATTCTCCGGATAATAAATAAATCATTCAACCAACATTTATTTTTTAACCTGAGATATGATCACTGGTTCACGTTGTTAAAATGTCCTGTTTATTAAAGCCACAGTAAAAAAGTTAGCCATTTCCAAATTCGTTACTTAGATCTAGGAATTAATGTTTCACCAACCCTTTCGTTTCTTGATACAAGTTTTATTAATGAACAATAATTTGCTATTATATCGAACCATTAAATTATTCATCAAAGCTCTTATACTATCATGTAACCCTGTGTATGTTCTCATTATCAATTCTAAATACTATTCAAACTCCTTTACTGTGAAGTGGTACTTATGGTAGGTTCACTCAAATTACAATACTTTTATACGTAAGAAGCAAAAAATCTACTTTTCTGACTTTTCCTCCGGAATTTTATAGAACGTTTTAAACGTCATAAGCAATGTTTTAAATTGTGCACATCAGACCAAGCCAGTTCGAAGATAAACTAATTCGTTATGCACAAAAACACTGTAAACACACACATCAATTTACATACACCTGTAAAAATTCTTTAAAACGTTTATAATAGTATATTTATGACATCCACATTTAAAATTTGTATGAATGGGGAGGAAAATATATATCAACAGTTCATATATATATATATAGTACTTTTATACAACACACGATACGAAAACGTTTATTCTTTTAAGTATATATCAAAGCCCATGCTTGTTGTTCCACGATTCATCGATTTCGATAGTCTTTCATCGTCTTCGATATCGAGATTCTTAGAAGCCGTCTGATGTTTTCGAGCTTTTGTACAGATTGTCGCACACAAGACGTGGTCTTGCAAAAAATGGGTGAAATAATTATATATCGCATTCTTCTATCCTGTTAATGAAAGTTAAGTGAAAAATGGGATTGAGACATCTTTGGGTTCTGATGTGACTACTTGTATTCTTCTGTTAAAACTGAGGAAATTTGTGGCGCGCTGGTTCCAAGTCGTCAGAGTTTGGTGTTGTAGCTCTATTATTTTCCAGAGAAGAGTTGTTGCTAAAGATAAAATGATACAATTACTAAACATACAAATGTTGTTAATTTATTTAGGGATTAAATATTTCTGTAGTATTTTTTACAAACAATTATGTGCCTTTATAAAGGTAGGCTTGAAGTTATCAGATAAAATAAAATTATAATTGTTTCTATAAATGTATTGTTACGAGTTTTGGGTAATTAATACTTATTTACACTATTTTAAGCTTAAATTAATTTAAATCAGTATTTTAAATAAGTGTTGATGTTTCTGATCCCACTTGACAGACAGAAACATCTAGATCAAGTCCATGAACCCGTGCACTTTTAAGCAATCAAGAACTGTAGTTGGACTTGAGAGCAGTTGGCTCCTATGGCATCCAATACAAGCCAAAATGTGGGCAGGAGCGGCTTGGATCACATTGCATTTCGGACAAGGAGGGTAAACTTTAAGACCATCCACATGCCGTTGAGTTCGAGTATGTACACTTCGTAGTCTACCAAGAGTAGTTTCATCTGACCTACTGCTTGTCCGAAGTAAAGCAGCACCAGGGCGATTTCCTTCATACCATCCATGTACGGAGGCCTGCCTCAAAGAGGAACCGATATCTTGTTTGACGCGGGTAACAATTTTTGAAAAAGTAAAGCAGCCACCATGTGTAAAATCTTTATGGCTGCCCTCGCGGGGCAAACCATCTGCAATCTCATTCCCATATGTGTTGATTTATTATTCCCATATACCTCATTCTCATTTGTTGTTGTTTAAATAAGTTAATAAATGCAATGAAATAGTAATATTATGTAACTGTTAACATTCGCAAGCAGCACCACCCTTACATTATAATAGTGTTTCAATGGGAACGGCGAAGTATTGCAGATACAGCTACGTTAACATAACTTTCGACGACCAAATTTTGCAACTTGGCAGCAATATGGTAAGTGTTTTTTGAGAAAGTACTGACACCCACAGACCATAAATAGCAGTCACTTGCCAAAACTGAGTTATAACAGCTTAGGACCTGAAAAACTACCAACGCTAGAAGTATAACGAACGGATGAGCAAACTTCACCTCCAAGCCAAACAGAGACGTACAGCCTTTACCTATCCCATTGTTTGAGGGATAGTTACCAGAGCTACAATTTTCAGAGCAATATTATGCGAGAATACTCACTCACCGCTCCTGCCTCTTTCAAAGACAGGACATGGATTACAGCCACATGCCTCTTTCCTTCCTCCCGCCCGAAGCGCCATGCCGCAGCATACTAAGGCGGATATCCAGCCCTTTGAACTTATTAAACCAGGACTTGAGATTACCCTTGGAAGCATAGAGAATGCTACAGGTTTTGAAGATGATCCTCTATACCGCAAATCCTGTATTAGTACCAGGACTATTCATCTATACTTGGCCAGGTGGTGAGTTAATTTCACTCCGTAACTTATTGCATTACTCCAGGCTTCCCTATTCATGAAATACCCCATTTTTCTCAAACTAAAACTCAATCTCAACCTAATAATGAAACTAAAACTTTAAACGATGCATCAAGCAAAAATGTCGATAATGGATTCATTCCCCAAACCTCTTTTAAAAAACTTCTAAATCTTGCTGGACAACCCGCAGAACAATCCAATTGTCAATATTTCTTATAAGTTCATAGACTTAACTAAGGACGAAGTGGCAGAACCCAGTAATGTAACTGGCATAGCCATCTCCAACCAATAGAAATGTTCCTAACTCCATCAGCTCCGTACTCTCACCCATGTTTAAAATTACCTGTAATTATAGAAAACATTTAGAAGCATAATATCTCGGAATTGAGAAATAAAACACCAGCAATGATGAGCAGTACTGATTACTAACTCATTTCCTCATCAATTTAAAGTATGAATACAATACAATGTTATATTAAGTTCCCACTCAGATACTAAGACTGAAGATATTCATGCAGATCTAGAAAACTTATTTACTTTATCTATTGTCTATCATAAGATAAAGTAATAAATAAAGTAATTGGCAGAAAAACTAAAGCTCCACTGGATGTTAACTTACCTAGAAACCTAATTAACTTAAATACCCTTGGATTTAATGGTAAGTGTGAAACCATTTCCAGCACATGACAGCTAAGTGCCACGTGCCCCCTTGATGTCTCAAGGGTGGTGAACTCAACCAAATGAGAGTTTGCCTGATCAAGCAATGCCTTGTAGTGATGCACTGTATCAACTACGGCCACATTATCAACTACCCCCAAAACCCTGTAAAGGATCTGAACTCGGTAAAAATACTTATACCACAATATATGACAGTATAGTTAAGCCGAACATCTCCAATGCCCAAGCAATAGCAAATCAAACCTCTAATACAAAATAATAATGCCAGTTCTAACCACCAAGTGCCAGTACTTAACATGAACTGACATGCAACTTCGGCTCAAAACGAGGCAGACGCCGGTATTCACCACTAACCTGATCCAGCGATGAAACCTGCGGTTAAGTAACCGGCAGTCAAGTTAAAACTAACCCCAGGTTATAACTTCTATTCACCACTGTTTAACCTCAGGTTACTTGACTGCGGGTTTCCTAACCTGGGGTTACTGGTCGATTCTCATTGATCGAAGTAAACCCCGTGACTTCGGCTGATTTCTCCGTAATCTGAACTAAACTTCTATCGGAACAGTTGCATATTCTTCTTTTTCAATGTTTATTCTTCAAAAAGAATACTTTCAAAGTTTATTTTACGCAATTTAGAAAGGAAACATTTGCATGTTAAAGAAAACAAAGAAACATGCGGTTAGTTGTTTAAAAAAAAAGAAGCGTATAGTGAAATAGCACAGCAATTTACTGACATTGACGGAATGATGAATCCTACGAACGACAAAACAATTCCGTCAATGTTGTGGAAATTTTTTAAAAAATTGAACAAAAAAACAGCGTTTTTCGTCAAGAATGGAGAAAAACAAGGTGTGGTGAAATATCGTAAGAAATTGAATTAATGGACTTAAGATCGTCCATTCCTTCACATACTTTATTCCTTTTTTCTTAATATCCTCTCTCTTCTGGATAATGTAGAATACTTTGAATAACGTAGCTGCGAAATTGGGGAAATTTCAAAAAAAAATTCATCATAAGAGTTAAAAGAAATCCGAACTCAAACAGCTCCAAAACTGTAAGTACTCGAAAAATCGCACACTGCGCATGCCTGGTCAAAACTAACCCTGCGGTGACCTAGGTTAGAATTTTTTAACCAGACCCGGAGTTAATAATTTAATTTGCGATGGTAAATCGCACTTTCGGCGAAACCCAGGTTTCTTTCCTCTAACCGGTGGTCAGGTTAGTAGTGAATATAATCTAATGGCGTTACAGGAACAGATATATTTAATCTATAGTATTAATAATAGTAATTTCAACCTAAATATTATCACTCAAAATTAAAACTAAGCCATAACTGCCCTTCAATTAGTGGGACAGCAACTAACTAATCTTAATAAAACTCCTGCATGCTCTAAAACTAACAATACGAAAACCAGCAAAAAAGTTGAGTTATGTCTTATTTGAGGCTTCAATTAATGATGATTGAAAAGACCTTACTTAGCCTCGGTTTGTATTCATGGAACGCAAACGGTATTTTAAGTAGAATTTCTGAAATTAGACTGATAGTACTCTTCCGAATTAATGCTAATTCAAGAAACACATCCGAGACCACAAAATTATGCTTGCATTGCTAATTATACCGGTTAGAGATATGAAGGGATCACAAATGGACAAGACATAGGTAGAGTGATAACAGTTGTTTCTTCTAACTATAATCCTATTTCTATTGTCTCCTAGACCCGATCATCAATTATTCACTAAAGACCTCGAAAACCTTCTCCAAACCAGCAGGAATTGTGTGATTATTTTGCGATTTCAACGCCTCACAAAACTCCTTGACTTTCTTCCCTGCCCGTGCGGTCTCCAACTCAGAAAATCTGCGGACTTATTACACTTCAATATTATGTTTCCCCCTATCTTCAAATAGGTACGGCCATAGCTCAGTTAAATACAATAGACAGAGTTCTAGTCAGAGAATTAACTGCCAATGCAGCATTAATCTGCTCTTTCTTCGGACCATAATTCAGTTGATTGAAGAGTTAATATTGTTAATTTAAATTTCTCTTAACTCTAGAGCAGTCTCCACCTGATGGAAAACCTACACCTTAAATATCGCTCAATACAGGCACATTATTGACTATAAATATTCATGACACCACCACCATGGTCGAAAAAAAAAATTCTAAAATGTTTCCTAAAACATGTCTTCAAACTTTTTTTGATTCATGGACTCAATGTCTGAGTTGGGATACTATTGTGGTCATACAAACTGAAAAATGAATGCATTTTATTTAGACATAATTTTCCTTTTGACTCGTGAAACACAGTTTGAAGACTACTCATTTAGACGATTAAGTTCCATCTATAAGTATATGCCACGTCTTTTTCACAAATAATTTAATAACATTATTATTCTTTTCGTAAGAAATCATATCTGAGCATCTAATTCTAGATTAAATTGATTAATGGAACCTATTAAAATAAAAATGTGTCGGTTTTTAATCGATATAATTAATCTTAAAATTAACCACTTATGAATCAAATTACTTCTATCTAACCAAATACATCAACTTAATCTGTTTACGAGAATGTTGACCAATGTCACATGTATATCTTAGGGGAATACCTTTTTAGAATTCATTGTAATGTTAATGATGCTTACCATTCCGGTTCCGATTTGTTGCAAGATGCTAGAAGCCTGATTGGGATTGGCCCCTTGCATCTGGGCCGCATTCCTCTGCAAATCCGTCGCACACACGGCAGCAGCGGAATAACGGCGCCCACCCGGACGCGTCGGAGTGAAGAACTCGATGTTGAAATTCGGAGTGACCTGAAAAAAAAACACGGTATTAAAAATAGCTAATATATTTGCAAATGTTTTATAACTCCTCGTAATTATAATTTGCACTCTTCCCAGTTTTATTGATGTGTAACATCTTTCCTCTCGGTTGCTGGATATTTATGGTAGTGATTTCGTGAAAAAGGACGGAAATGCGTAACAGGAAACCGGGGAAGCACGCGCTATTTGATTTGACCAATGAGCACGCGCGATGGTGTCGATCGACTTTGGCCCATCCCCTCCTTTATAGTTTTTTTTACTAATGACCTGTTTTGGGCAGGGGAGGGCTAATACACTAAAATATCAATCCCTATGCTAGTCCTATGGTGCCATTTATTGGATATTAGAGGGATCGATAATACTACCTGTTTGGTTGGGAAGTACAAGGATTCTACACCCCTACGTGCCCCCCCTCCTGGACAGCATTTTGCCAATAGCTCGACACCTGAGCCTCTCAATCCACTCGGACCTAGCTCATTCGATCTCTGCCTCCATTGTATATTTTCACCGAATTTCTTGCTCATAGGGTTATTCCTTGTATTTTATTTCAACGTTTTAAACTTTTTTCTAAAATCTATAATATTTTGAAACTTATTTGAGTCTCTGCTTTGAGATTTGAACCACAGGTTCCCCTAAGCAAGACGCATCCATTTATCCACTTAGCCCTCTTTTGGTAGATCTAGGGGACGTAATAATATTACGTCCTTTCTCGAGATATACGATACAATGATGAATAAAATAGTGGGGCATCGTATCTCAACTATTTTAACTTTTAAAAATCGCAATAACTCTGAGGTTTTTTTGACGTCACACTTGGAATATTCACGGCCCATCCATACGACCTATCTAACAAGGCCTCTGTTAGCTACTACACCATAGTTATCACAAGTCTCCACTCTTCCCCAAATTGAACAAGAATAATTTTTTTAATAAAAAAATTGCATTACTCCTTGTGTTAATTAAATAAAATTTGCATTAAAGATATAAGTATTCCATAGAAAATTATTTCCAATCATAGTTGATTCATTTTGTTCATTATTTAAGTTACTATTGCGTATTTACCACGATAACTTGTCAGATGTTACACATCATATGCGACTACTGTAAGGCTCGTCCCTTTCTTATTTTGTTACAAACAAATCACAATCACCAAAGTCAGATGTAAAGACGAAATTCACAGAAATATTTAGCAACATAGTTATAAAATTTTCATTCATAACTACTTTCATATTTAGAAATATTTTATGGTTCTCAAAACCATTTGCATTTATGAAAAGACATAAATCTTGTTAAGAATTTAGAATTACATCTTAAATCAGTTATGAAATTCTCCGGGAACAATATTCCCACAATGGTAATGAAGATAACTGGGAAAAGAGGGCATTAATACTACCTTTATCATATTGTCTTTAACCTTTTTTATTAATTAAATTAAAACTAATAAAATGACATCTTATTTAGAAGACCAAAACCTTAGTACCACAAACATAGCCCGTTCTGCCAAATCCTTTTTTTTTAAACCTACGCCAGACCCAGGCATGACCGCCATCAGTCTATGTCGGGCAGCCCAATACAGTTCTGAAACACACACGTAAAAAGAGAATTTGTTAGCAGCTACTACATCGGCAAGTCCAGGACAAGAGTCCAGGTGGTCTCCACACATATCTCCATTAGAACAAAGTGGGTACGTTGGAGAATCAGCCAAACCAAATCTGAAAAGGTGCTTTCTAAGGTAGTCATGTCCAGTCTGGACTCTGAAGTTAAGGCCACTTACAGGTCTTGGCAGGCATAAAGGAATGGGACTCTCCATTAAGGAACCCCAACTTTTTCCATTCGCAGAGCTCTTGACAATCTCTCGAAGACGGGTCTTGAATCTAGAAGCAATGATCTCCAAGAGGAGAGTCAGGCTTAGATAGAGCAGAGCCTGCTCCAGCTAAGGTATCTGCAAGATCGTTACCCTTCACTCCACAGCTGCCAAATCCTCAACAGTAACTATTACAACACAAACAGATGAAAATATTACAGATCTAAAATGCCCGTTATTGAAGCTACTTCAACCATCTTTCCCTTTAGATAATACTAAATATACATTTCCGGCACAGTTTCCACATAGTCTTTTAATTCAGGCATATCTCTTGCCATCCGCATCTTCTGTAGGAAGCTACAATGTCATCCGAGTCTCGGCAGTCTGTTCCTATATCTAATACCGTGTCTTCAACATCCATTGATCTTTTTAACTCTATTTCATTGTCTGCATCCAATGAAGTGCACCTTTTTTTCCCCCCCATGTTCCCAATTTTCTGCATCCTTATTAATTCAAACCAGCATTTGCCACTAACCACTTCCTAGTTTACTGCCCTAACATATTCCTGCTCTTAATACTTCCACCCCCCCCCCCATGCGATAGTGAACATTTCCCTGAATCTGCTACAACTTGGGCTTTGAAATAATATACTGAAAATCGATCCAGGAATCACATTTTGGGAAAATCCTCCCCATACTTCCATTAAAAATAAGCATGAAATAAAAATAGCACTCCACATGTCGAGAAAAATTACACCCATATAAGATACATCAGATGAGGAAATTATTTTTTACGTTGTGAATGAATCTTTCTTACTGGAAAAGCCTTGGAAATATATAGAGTATTCGCCCCCACCCGATTTAGAAACTATAAGAAATAATTGTTTTTTCTTCTGTTTTTATGTAACAAAATGTACTGTTTTAAAATCTTTCACTAATTATTAATAATTCAACACTCTGTTGTGTTATGAAAGGCTTCTTTTCCCACTGCGATGTTACTGGTAGGGTTTGCAGCCCCGGGATCCAAATATCCCGGTGGTTTTTCAAATCCCGGGATTTAACTTTTGTCAGAATTACACTTTGAAATTTTTTTCAAAGTATTGTGAATCTGGTATTACATTTAATATATCTTATTTACTTGTTTGTACTGTATGTACGTTTAATGTCGGTTTTCTTACGTGTTGAACCTCGAAGGTTTCGAGGTGGGTGTCTATGTTAAACCGTGAAACTTGATATGTTTTCTCTTAATGACCGCTGTAACTTTCTCCTCATCACGAGGGGGTTTAGAAAAGAGACATTTCTCCCACCCTCAGTATGTCCGGTGTCAGTTAACTTGGACAGAGGCAATTAGAATTTTTGGAAGATATCCAGTAGGATTTTCAGCTCCAATCCCGAGATTAAAATAACTAATCCCGGGATTTAATTTTTGTTTGAATTATATTTAAAACAATTTCTCATAAAATTTTTTTCTAAGAATTAATTTTTTAAGAATTTATACTTTGTTTTATGAAATATAGATGTGAAATATGTACGTAGAATTTTTTTGTGCAATTATAAGTGCTATAGGTAAAAAAAATATTTGCACAGTTCTCATTTCTCGTATGGGAGAACGTCGTTTCACGGCTCACTGAATTGCTTACACAATAATATAAGCAACATCTCAGGAATAGATTTTATCCTAGTACCTTCTTCAATTAAATGCCGTTAATAAATAGCAGACCTGCCTTGAAACACTTCAAATCCAATTGCTTTTCTAACAGCTCATGCAACTGGATCCTCAATTTTTAATGTGCAAACACTTGGAATGGACTCGCATTCTGATTCAATAACTGGATCAGTTTATAAACAAAAACCATTAAATGTAGCGGAAGAACTAAATAAAGTTATCAAAGAGGTATATGCACCAAAGGAGTCTATTAAATTTGGAGACACTCATCAAAAATTCGAAAAGAAATGTCTTTTTTTTTTTTAAATGGAGGGAGACATGGTGACTACCTGAAAAGAGCATACTACTATTGAATGTCGATAATACGTACTAGTAAAGAATCCGAACGTGCATTTTCTTCAGTAGAACAATTAGTAACGAAAAAAAAACAGTTTCAACGAAGAAACGCTGGACGAGCTGTGTTTTAATAAGCTTATTTACAAAAACACAAGAAATGAAGAAATGCTTTTTTTAAAAAAAAATTCATTGTGTACTATTTTTGTTTTTTAGGATTAATTAATATTATTTTAATGAAACAAATAAAAAATTAAATCAATTTTTAATTATGTTTTCAGTTTTATTATGCAATTTCAACTATGCTAATATGTAAGTATTTTTAATAAATAGTCCAATCCTAATCCCGGGGTCTGGATAATGTAATCCCTGGAATGAAAATATGAAACGGGATTGCAAGCCTTAGTTACTGGGTTTTACCTACTAATGTTTTCATTTTGAATTTTCTGTCCATGAATGTGGTTTTTAACTTCCATTGATTTTAAACGAATGTTTGGGGCAGCTTAGCCACAAACGTGGGTCTTGCGTATAAAAATCTAACACTTTCTGACCCTTTTTTCTTGTCGTTTGAGTAGAAAATGTTTAAAACATTTTTTTTCTACTCACTAAATCTTGCTTACTTGGCTTATATTTATCTTTGAATTTCACATGTTTGCCGGGAAAAAAATAAATAAAACGGTACTAACGTACTATCACAACCATATTGCCGACATTGAATAAAATTGAATACGCTGATGGGAATATAGTGCGCATAATCGAAAAATACTGTGTGAATAATAATAATAATTATAAATAAATAATAATCAAAAGAAAAACTAATTTTTTAAAAATTTTTATTACATTTTATTATTTGAGAATTTGTTAAATCCCAGATTTGCATTTTAGTATTTGAGCTTGCCATATCAACGAATGGTTAGGCTTAGAATGACGGGAAACGGAGAAATATGAAACGAAGCACACTGTGATGCCACCTACAACACTTATGTGATGTCCCATTTGGCGAGTTCTTCAAAATTCACATGGTTGCGTTAGTACGTAAGTACCAATAAAACAAATGATTTTTATCAATTCCAAAGGAAAAAGAATAATTAAAACTTGGTAATAACCCTGGGTGTCCAGTTGCTGAAACGATTGTCTTGACCACCAGAGTGTCGCCTAATGGGTAGCATTCCTGCGCTGGATCCCCGCTTAAGATTTCCATCCGGGCTTGCAGGAGCCACCAAGATCCGAGGAGGCTGGATCGTATTGTCCGAGTGACGACGACCTGGCAAGTTGCCTTGCACGGTCAGTAAGTTCGCGTCCGGAGAGGAGGATGCTGAAAGAAACAAACGATTACAATCCAGTAAATTCTTGAATGATTGTAAGGATTAATTCCGTGTTAAAATCTACAAAATATAGTACATTGATTGTGATTAGTTTTTTATATTCTTGAAGGTACGTATAGAAAAAGGTTGTGGTACATCTAGTCGCTACTAAACGTTTTACAGAACTCCTAAAATACTGCGTGGCAAAATGGGCATTTTCAGAATCTTTTTTTTCCAGTACTTATGGTTAAACTATTTTGTACAGCATATTACGATGAAATTGAATCCTGGAATAATTAAAGGTATATTCCAAATATTTTAAAAGATTTTATATTATTATAATCACTATTTCTTAGATTGCTTTGATTTCTTTTCAAAATTATTTTTAAATTTTAATTAATTTAAGTAATACATTTCAAATCGATATTTGACAGACAGAACAAAACTTTAATAAAAACCGTTTATCTCCTCCTCAATGCTTGGTACTTTAAACAGTCTTGAGATTTTGAAGAAACATTTTCGTACAATTAATGATATCGTATATTGATTGCTATGACATAATACATATCTTGATATAGAGCAAGGGTTTCCAGCCATTTGGGGGGGTTAATTGTGGAACTCTAGTTCTATTTAAGTATTTAAATTGACATATATACGTATGTAATATATTTACTATCTGATTAATTATCTTCAACTTTAAGCACCAGGTTGTATATTGAAGAGTACATCTAAAATAAAAATCTTAAATACTGATTTTCACTGCATTTTTTAATACATATACACTGCTGGCCACCGTAAATGTAACACCAAGAAAGACAAGAGATAGCACAACAAAATTTATTTTGTAGATAACATGTTGACCAAGTATCAAATGATTAAATTTATAGACTTCTGTGAAGTGTGGTTCCTGCCGGAATCTGTAGACAGAGTAGCAGCCCTTGTTGGAGATCACCGCTGCCACACGGCTCGGCATTGATTCAAAGATACTTTGGATGTTTTCTTGGGGTACAGCAGACCAATAAGCTTCCACACGTTGCCAAAGTTGATCTGGTGTGGCAGCTGAGGGTCTAATCTGAGTCAATCATTGAGCAACCATGAACCACATGTTTTCTATCGGCTAAAGATCCATCCAGGGAAGCAATTCAATCTGGTGATTGACGAAGAACTTTTGGACAATGCGTGCCGCGTGTGGTCGCGCATTATCCTGTTGAAATATGGCTGTGGACAAGCCCTGAAGGAAAGGAAGTACAACTGGCTCCAACACCTCGAAGATGAAGCCCTGGCTGTTTAAAGTACCCGCAATGCGTACTAGAGGAGTGCGAAAGTGATATCCAATACCACCCCATACCATAATACCCGGTGCAGGACCAGTGTGGCGGTGCATAACACAGCTGTTCAGCATCCTCTCTCCACGGTGTCTCCAGACTCGAATCCGACCATCTTGGTGTTGCAAAGAGATACGTGACTCGTCAGTAAAGACAACTTCATTCCATTCTACCGCCCACATCCTTCTTTCATCGCACCATTGGTGGTGGAGACGTCTGTGGTTCTGCGTCAAGGGTAGACCAAGCAATAGACGTCTTGCGCACAAACTACTGTGCTGTAAACGGCGTGGAATGGTACGCGTACACACTGAATGATGCGTTACAGACTCAATGTGCTGTGCCATAGTTCGTGATGTGACTGAGCGATCTGTCACTGCCATGCGCACAATTTGCCTGTCCTGAAGTGGATGCGATCGACCACGTCGGTCCGTTGTACCCTCCTGCATCCAACGGTCACATATCCGCATTACATTTGTTTGGTTTCGTTAAGCACGACTACTGATTTCCCTGAAAGATAATCTACAATCTCGGTAGGCCACTCTATCCTTCCTCTGTCGAACTCAGATACTCGATCAAAAGCTGATCGCTGTTTTCTACGAGACATAACTGGTCGTTTTTTGAAAAAACCACAAGAGAAAAACACAATTGTCGAACTTGAAATCGTCGAAATCTCTAAGTCTTAAGTAGCGCTTTGCTGTGGCACCACAGGCGTGCGTGATGTGTGTCTGCGCTAAAATTCTAATCATTTGTGCATATTTCACATCCGATAATGCATATTGTAAATTTCATGTTATTTGCGTGTTTCCTTCAGGGTGTTGCATTTACGGTGGCCAGCAGTGTATTTTTTTACTTTTGGAAAAGTTTTAACTGTTATACTTTTACAGATTGCATGCTGTTCTTACTAGCAGGGTAACAGAAAGCAGACATTTGCTATACTGATACCCTTCTGGTAGATATTGGAAACATAGTACACTAAATTTGTTATGTTCAATAACACATATTTCAAAACAATACCGTTTAATCGCTATTAAATAAAGCGACTACCTCTCATTAACTTTCTGGGATTAATACATGCTTAAATATGTATTTTTTTCCGAAACTAGTTCATGTATAATTTTTTTTCTCATTAGTTAAAGATACGAGTATCACCCAGCTGGGGAAAAAAATTCTGGATATTTCTATGAATATTCTTAGTTTATTTTTCATTATTCGACTAATTTATTGGCATTTTACTATAAATATTAATTCATATTATAAGATCGATGGAATACATTTTTTTTCCAAGTGAACCCCTCAAATGGGACCCTGTAGATTTCAAATGGGAAACACAGGTACAGACTACAAATATACATATAGAATATATTATATATATATTATTTGGAATAAAACGATTTGAGAAAATAGATCAACAGACACCAATTACCACAATGTAGTTTTGACGCACAGTTTCCTCCCCAGAGGAAGGAACCTAAGCACCGACGGTGCGAAATTGTACTTGGAATTTAATTTTTCCGAGAACACCGAAGCCAAGCAGGCACTCAAGGGATCTGTTATATGTCGCATTTTTCGCCATAGACAATGTCGATCTTCTGTTTCAGGAAAATTCACCGACTTGGGTCGGAGCAAAACCAACTTCGCCACCTAGCCTGCTATGCTTATGAGGCAGCAGCTAACATTAACGGCATACGAGAAAGCGATTTAGACCGAAAAGCTTTGAATGTTACCCATGGAGAGCACTGTATATTATAAGCGAAACGTTACGAAAGTAGCAAATGCAGTTTTATCAATTCATGTATTATTTGCTATTTGTTATTTAACTATTAATTTTCATTCTTATCACAGTAAAATCCACATCCTACGTTTTTTTTTTTGGCAACTTTAATTTAGCAAAAGTAAACGTTAGATAGTTTACTAGAGATAGATTTCAGTAACATCTGAAATTGCTCGCTTCTTAAGACGATAAAGTTTTTGTTAACATTGGTACATTCAAATCCCATTGTTTTGATGTACCGAATAGCATCAAAAACAAACCATAAAAAATTAGCTCCCAAACAAAAAGTTAAAAATTAAAAGAATTCTCATTGTGTTAGATTTTTTTTTGCAAAAATAATTATTATTTGTTTTGAAAGTAAAACTTATGCATTGAATCAATTCAGAATAGAAACATAAGTGTTACTTTAATCAATTTTTTGGCTTCAAAAATACCATTTAAAAATATGTTGTTTTTTACTTCAGCGTAAAAACACGAGATAGAAAATTTGTTTCATAAAAATTGTTTCATATATCTTATAAATGCATCCAAAACAATGTCTCAAAAAAAAAAAGAAAAAACAACCAATAGAAGTGTAGAGATTTTTCTGAAATCGATTACTGTTTTTTTTAAATACAATTTTAAGAATGTATTTTTCTCAAGAACAATGTAGACAAGAATTATACTTCATTAATTTATGATCAAAAGAAACATTTTTCAAAGTGTAGTTAAAAAAAGGTAATTCCAGTTCTTAATTAAACACGTCTGTCTTTTAAAATGAAATTATAGAGAGAAAAATACGTTATTAAAAAAAGTTTTGAAAACATTATGAATTATGAACATAAGTTTATATGCTTTTCTTTTTAGATTAAAAAAATACTAGGACAATTTTTGTGAAAAACAGGTGTTTGTAAAAAGATACAAATCATTTAAAAAGAAACGTCTGGCCGAATAACAAATTTTCTTCAAGTTAATTTAATCTAAAGTTTCTTAGACTTATTATTTGCATTTAACAAGTCGGGATAAATTTTTTTTATTCTAAACATTGATACAAGTAACTTTATTTCACGTCTCTTTTGATAGATACATATGCAAACTAATAATCTATAATCTTAATAATAGAATTGTTAAATACTTTAAATTTAAAAAATCTGTGAAAAATAAGCGGAGTTTTATATTTATTATCAGAATCAAGTTCATGATGAAATTTTTGATTATTTATTCATTGTCGTACAGTTAAAAACATAATTTTTGAATCTTTTTATTTTTAGCAAAAAATAAAACATTTTAAGGGCATTTTACAAATTTTCGGAAATTCTTTTGGATTATTTTTTGAACTTTTAAAATATATTTCTAGCACCAAAAATGTCGGAATTAAAGGTAATTTTTCAACCATTAAGGCGGTATCACACGTAAATTTTCCGTGCAATTTTTTGGCCCAGCCTTTCGTTGAATCTGAAGGGGAAGTTTTACCGTAAACAAAACGACATGCTCTGACGTCAGCCACGCTCTTTTTCCACATTGAAGCACTACTCGCTGATTTTTCTGCTTTGAAAACGACCATCCAATATTATTTATTTTATTTCGCTCACGCTTTTGTTTATGGGAGAAAACAGAAATGTAGAATCATTCTGTTTAAAATATTATACGCCGTAAAAATGTTGTACACCATTAAAATATTATACGCCGTTAAAATGTTGCACACCATTAAAATATTATACGCCATATCTGATGTGTTTGATGCGTAGCTACCACCATTACCGCCATCTTGTTTATGACGTAGGGTGCCGAAGAACCCCATTGGCTGGAATTTCAGGCAACTTTCATTTAGAACAGCTTTCTCAGCTCACTGGCAAAAAGCTGTTCGAAAGCCATTGCTATGGCAACGGAGTAAAAATTGCGCGATTTTGGACCAAAAATTGCACCAAACGTGTACGTGTGATAAGGTCTTTAATCTAGAAATCTTAAGGTGAATATGTCAGTGCAATTTACGAATGAATTCTTTCATGAAGAAATGCTACGGTCGAAATCGATACCTATTTAATGCAGGGTAGGGCAACTAAAAGTGGCCTGGACGAGTGGACGTGAATGTGACGCGCACACCAAGTGATCAAAACAGTTTCAGATCTTTGTGAGCTGTGTAAGTGGATCAATGGCAACATTAACCCTCTCATGGGTTTTGGGAAGACATCAGTACTCATCTGCATGATCTTACAAAATACACCTGTGGGAAGCGTAAAACTCACAATATAGTGGCTTTGCTATTATAACAATGGGAAAACTAATTTCCGCTTCATTTTTGTGCTACTGCACATAATCTAGTTGTTATATCTATAAATCGGACAAAAAATATGGTATTAACAAAGAAGAACCTTGTCTAAAATTTAGCGCTGTGTATAACGATGTCAAGAAAAGGGTCGATTGCTTCGATCAAAGAAAATGATACCAAATAAGAAGATCTGTAAAATGTTCTTTTTTTTAAAATCCAATGGGGCTGCGGATTGGTTTTTTTACCGTTGCAGACCTAGTACAAGACCAGACCAAGAGCTGGTATCACTCTTTAGTGCGGCGCAGTACAGGCGGATACCAATCGCCGCAGGCAATTTTGAAGCCCAGTTTCCTCCACAGAGGGAGGCACATGAGTTCTGGCGATGTGAATTTCTACCAGAATTTAATTTTGCCGAGAGCTCCCAGGCCAAACAGACATTCTAGGGATCTTTTACATACCGTATAATCATATGACATGGTCGCTGTAGATTTTCTGCGTCACGAAAATCCACCGACTTGGGCAGGGGTCGAACCTGCAACCTTCGGTGCAGAAAGTCAGCGAGAAACTAACTACGCCACCCAGCCAGCCGATCTGTAAAATGTATCTTTTATTATCTTGTATCTTTTGTTTTCTTATTGACCTTGCCATCATAAATAATTTCATACCGTGGCAAGAGAATAAAAGAAGCAGAGGTTTAGACCAGCTAATATTTTTTATAGCATTAGTTCATCTGCTAATAGACGGATATTTCTCAAGAAAAAGATGTCCAGCTAGCTTCCAAGCAAGGAAGTGTGTGCACTTAGCCAGTTTGGGAAATCATATGCTACAAAGATGGTTTTCAACTGTAGACGATGTAGGAGATGCAGCAGAAAGGGACAAGAAAAAAGGACCCGCTACATCTGTGCAGAATGTGATGTCTGTATACTGCAATATGCTTCTCGTTTTTTCATTAAATAATTACCATTAAATTTAATTTCCTTTATCATGGTTAATGGTTCCTTGAAAAGTATTCTTTCCACCCCTAAAATTTAAATATAAATATGAAATTTGGTAAAATAAAATATATTTCCTGAAATTCTATTGTTTAATTGTAAATAAAACTGCGAGAAATCCAAAAGAGAAATAAATGGTCCACGAAAGGCAAGAAAAGACTTATAGTTAATGGAAATATTATTTTAAGTATTTAAATCAAATTATGATTTTCATTAAAAATTATAAGTTAGAACACACGAGAATTTTAAATATATCGAAGCCTGTATTTCGTAACTAAACACCAAACACATGGACGACAGTTGATTATAAATAAAAATTGTAAAAATAGCCATGGAATTACTCTTTCGAACCATTTTTATTTGTTAAAAATGTATTCCAAAATGGAACATTTTGTTTCTTGGAAATTATATCCAGATTATTTCAAAAATGGAAAGAAAATTCTGTTCTGGCAATCAAACAGATTGAATTCCATTAAATGAGTTATCTGATCTTTTCTAGAGCAGGTAATGAATCAATTATTTTTCATTCGGAAAGAAAATTACTCTTGCGTAGAAAAAAGCAGGGAAAAAAGATACTTTTGTAAATTGTCTGATTTGATAAAAAGGAAGAGAGGAGGAGAGAGAGAGAGAGAGAGTATTTAATTCTGTTGTTGTCGCTTCCATTGACAATAAATGCTTACAAGAGATGTTTTTCCATTCAATCCCATAAAATTTTAAATTGAATGACTTTACAAGTCTGCATATAATTCCTACAGTTGTATTTTAATATTTATGTATAAAATGCTGTGAATGAGTTGCGTATTCTAAACATTTATTTTGGAACTGCTGTTTCAAGAACAGTTTTTGATCATTATCAAAAATTTTCTCATTTAAATTAAGAAATTTCTGGTTATGTTTTTTTTAATGCCACTTGTCTGACGGTGTCAGATTGAGGCCCACGAAATTCATCGTGGCATAGGGCTAGTTGTACGCTGCCTTTAATCGGTGTTTGAGCATCATACAGGTGACAGTACGATTCTAAATCAATTTCAATGTACAACACCCTGGGAGTGGTCAGGGGCCTGTTACCTCTTTTTTTCTGTCCTTAAACCTCACTAGAGGACTTGACGACTATTTAGAGCAGGATTCGGCAACCATTTAGCTGTGGCGTGCCAAACCAATCTACCAATATGATTCAGCGTGCCACACCGGCCATTTTTGAATTAATTCGATTCTCACAATAATGCATGCATAGCTGCAGAATGCAGGTCAATAATACAGATTTACAGTTTTATTGTCATTAATTTTGCATCATTTAAAAGGTTTGTCAAAACATATTTCAAAAAGCATAAAAAATAACTATTTATTGAACAAAAGTTCTAAGAAAATTGAAATTGTACATATGTTATGTATTTTTAAGCATGTTTATTAAAATGAGACATAGAAAACATAAAATATATGTATTCCATTTCATTCTAGTTAAATAAAAAGATAAGTGAAAATTTTTAATGTGAACCTAGTACTTGTGAGCACCGCTCTACTTTCATATCGCAAAATCAGGGAGAAATTTGCGACTTTCAATTAGATATGATTCTGAGCATTCAGTTGTTAAACAATTTCTTTGTGGATTCGAAATATTTTTCATTCGATGAAAGATTTTTTACTTGGATATGTAGAACCAAAAGTTGAAAGCACAGTACATAGTTTTCTCTCTTCAAACAATTAAAACTCTCCAACAATGGCATTTAATAATTTGCAAAATAGCTGCAAATTTATCTTTCAGATTTTTTCGTAATTCCATAAATGTCCATAATTTTAAAACAATTTGTCAATTAAGGTTTATTACAAATTTATCAACATCTAACCACTCAAAAACTGACAAATTTGTAGAATAATGCAGAGTGCCACCGTGTGCCATAGGTTGCCGATCCCTGACTTAAAGTGTCTCCATGCCGCACAGACACTATACGTTTACAAACATCCATCTCTTCTCCGGGATTCGAACCCAGGTTCAACAGCACGGCAATCACAGCGTCTTTAACCACTGTATCGGAATATTAATAAAATCGAAAGTGATATTAGTTTTTTTTAGAAACAAAATATATAGTTTAAATAAGGTCGCATTTATATATAAAATGCCTTTTTAAAGTAGTATTTCTACGATTATCATTTGTTTATATATATTCAACCTAGAATATGTAATTACTTCATACTGCGAAAATAATTGTATTTATTAATTATGATTCCATCCTCGCCTATTTACACATATTTAAAAAAGGGAATGTGTGAAACAGGTTTGTGCAGTAGAAAGACACATATAAAACTCAATAAAAAAAGCTTTTTAAAAATATTTGTAAAGTTAGAAAATATTTTTCTGTGAAAATCTATTTATAGGCTTAGTTGAAGTTTAAAACATGCTTTATGGGTTTATATAAAACTAATTAAGCTACAACAAATTATAAGTGTTATGAAATAGTAATCAATAATTAGATTATAATAAATATATTCATGCAATACTGAAAATATACTAATTAAATTTTAAAAAATACATAAGTTTAATTGTTTTACTTTCATTACAGTTACGAAAAGAATAGAAAAGAATATCTGAACAAGGGAAATTTTCTACTCTTCTTGTAAAGAGAGTTGTAGGAGGAAAAATTTGTGTGGAATGGGAAAATATAATAAAAAAATATATACAAATTAATAATATCGAAATGATTTGGAACCAAAGTGAACCAAGAAGGAAGCCAAAGTTAAAAGGAAAAAAATCCAAAACGATTTCATTATTAGCTAAAAATTCCAACTAACCCTATTTTTAATACTTTCCAATTCCTGATTAAAAGTAAATTAATGGAAACATCAATCGATGAGTAAAAAAATTTTTGCGTGACTCCTACATGAAATTATCTATTTTTATTTATGTAATATATTCTTGAAAATTAAATTTCTTATGAAAGCAAGCTTGAAGAATGTCTCGCGCATAAATTATCTATCATATACAGTTGAAAATAAGTTTTGATGAAAAATCCCTGTACACCTTCATGTGGTATTTAAGAATCTTCTGACCCTAAGCTAATAGAATTTTATCAAATTAAGGAGACACTTTTTTTTGCTTTTGTATTTCTCAAAATCCTTTTCGGCAAATTTTTCATATATATGTAATACTTTGCATGATTATGCTCTTAAATTTTTAGCTTAAAGTAAAGGCGTTATTTATCGAATACAGAATAGTAGTTTCATGACGAGGAAGAAATCTAAATATTTAAAACCCTTTCTTCCCCCTTCCTTCCAGTCACTTAAATTTCCACCAGGAGTTATCTACGTTTCATTCATATTCTGAAAATATTCAGTACACCAAGGGAAAAAGTTTTATGTTTTATAAGCTAAACCTGTTTAATCAACTGAGTATAAAAACAAACATCTTACAAAAAGTTTTATATTTTATTACTTATTCCACATTCCTTTAACTAATTTTTTTTGGATAAACGTCTCCAGCGTATAAAATACGGTAAGGAGTCGCATATAAAGTTTTTTTCTTCAAAGATACGGTAACATCAATATTTGAGTGGAAAACACTAAGTCCTTAAAATTTTTGAAGTATGAATCATTTTGCACCAGATTTACCATGCAATGCTGCTTTAAATTTGCATCTTATTTTTTTTTATCATAATTCAAATACATATTTCTATAATACAGGTCCTGTTCCGTTCAGCTAGACATTTTAAATAAAACTTAACAAGTATAGTGCCATTTTTCCCCTTACCATACGCTCCTTATGAAACAGAAGCTTTGATGACCAGACCCAAGAAATGTGTGTAATTGGGAAAAAGAGAGCCCTGAACATTATTGTAAAAATTCATAGAATAAATTTAAAAAAAGAAAACGTTATATAGGTTATTATATGTAAAATCTTCAAAGAGGTACAGTATAAAGAAGCCCTGTATTGCAAAGAAAATAATTTAAATAATTAAATCATTAATAATTTATTAGTAGAATTTTAGTAGATCATTAAATTTATCTTGTAAAAATATGCTCTATTTTTTCTGAAATAAGTCATAGTATCGTCTAATGAATCTTATATATTTTTCGGTTTTTAAGTCTTCAATCTAACTAAAATCAAAATGTTTCTTGTGAGTTATGAATATGATTAGACAATGTTCATCAAATATTTGAGATAAAATGTGTTGCTTGATTTGATTTTTTTCTTTTTTAATGGCGCAAGGACCAATTTAGATCATAATGCGCCAAGAGAGACAATAAGAACAGTTAAATAAGATTTTCAGGCCATAAAGCCTTAGTCGGGCATAGTCTATAAACGCCTTTCTTAGAATCTATTGATTAAAATTAGATATGATGAATAAAACCCTTGATGCTTAGGAATTTAAACGCAAGTGAGGAATTGGTGTTATTGTTTAAAATACTGGATATAGTCAAATTAACAGAGTTAAAAAGCCGATGTCTAAGATGATTTGAATGTGGACAATCACAGTATGTGTTTCACCGATAGCGAGACATTACATATCTCGCAATAGGGTGGTGGTTCACCAAACAGAAGATGCCTATGCGTTAGGCGGGTGTGTCCTAGGCGCAGTCTAGTCCATATCACCTGCTCACGGCGGTTGCTTGATGATGGCACAGTTGGAGCAAGAACGGGCATGACGCTATGCAACTTATTTTCAGTTTGTTGGTCCCAGTTTAATTGCCGTACACTTTGCAGTTTCTGCCTGAAGCAAGCTTTCAGGTCAGAGTGCGGAATAGGGAAACTTTCTGAAGAGCCTGTTGCTGATCGTGCAGCTGTATCAGCCAGTTCATTTCCAGTTATTCCGGTATGTCCTGGGATCCAACAAAATCGGATATCTTTCTTCTTAAGATGATTAGCCAAAGTATGTGATGTCCACAAGGATGGGATGAGACGATGAATGTAAAGAGACAATGCTTTGAAGGGCTGACAGGAAGTCTGTGTAAATGATTTTTTTACCGCGTGATAGTGAAATATGTTCTATAGCTATTCTTAGCGCATGAAGTTCAGCAGTGTAAATGGATGCTGAAATTGGTAGAGCGTCTGTAATTACAGTGCTCAGAGAAACTACTGCCGAACCAACATGGGATTCAGACTTTGAGCCATCCGTGAAGATAGGTTCATAGTCGGAAAAAAGCTCTCTGTGTTCCAAGTACAGTGTTCTGTAAGTACTCTCAGGAGTGCATGCTTTTGAGTAGCATGACAGGGTAAAATCAACCTTAGGATAAATCACTTTCCAAGGGGGCATCTCAGAAATCTTGCACAGAGCAATTCTTCCAATGTTCAGATTTAAGTCATTAATCAGGTCTTTAATTCTAAAGTGAAAAGGTTGTGAGTAAGTTAGGGATGAACGATGACTGTTAAAATCATAAAGGCGAAAATTGAATAAATAGGAGTATGCATTTTTTTTTCATTGATTGGATTTTCATAAAATGGTTCAAACATAAATGCTTCCTCCGCAAATCTAATGGGGGTTCGTAGGCTTCAGCATAGAGGGACTCAACCGGTGATGTACGGAAGGCTCCCAGACAAAGTCTTAAGCCTTGATGATGTACTGAATCCAAGATCTTCAAAAGAGATTTGCACTCAGAACTGTAGACAACAGATACATAGTCCAGTTTTGATCTAATCAGAGCTCTGTAGAAGCGAAGCAAGGGTATTCTGTCTGTTCCCTAGCGAGTATTTGCTAATACTTTAAGGATGTTTAGGGCCTTGGTACTTCTGATTTTGAGATCTTTTAAATGACGATGGAATCGGAGAGATTGGTCAAATATAAGACCTAGAAATTTGAACTCCTTAACAACTTTAATGAGGCTTCTACCAATAAAAAGCTCAGGGTTAGAAAAACCCCACGCTTTCGACTGAATACAACTCTAACAGTTTTTTCTGTAGAAAAAACAAAACCGTTCTGTTTAGCCTATTTAGTGAAGTTGTTAATAGTGGTCTGAATTTGTCGTTCTGAAACATTGAGGAATTTAGACGAGTACAATATTTTTACATCGTCCACATATAGAGAACACTAAATACCCCGATTTATATGATGGGTTATGCTATTAATTTTAATAATAAATAAAAGTACGCTTAAAACAGACCCTTGTGGGACACCTTGTTCTTGGATAAAAATATTTGAATAAAATAAACGCAGGCGTACCTGGAAAGAACGATGGTTTAAAAATTTTTTGATAAAATTTGGCAAATTCCCTCTGATGTCCATTGCTCTAAGTATGCTGTACCTCCAAGA
Source organism: Trichonephila clavata (assembly GCA_019973975.1). Classification (NCBI taxonomy): domain Eukaryota; kingdom Metazoa; phylum Arthropoda; class Arachnida; order Araneae; family Nephilidae; genus Trichonephila; species Trichonephila clavata. The sequence continues at coordinate 194,557 of BMAO01019279.1, forward strand.
CATGTCATAGGATTTTTAATGTCAAAGAAAACTTCTGTTTTCTTTCTTGTCTGTTATACTGTTTCTTGACAAAAGCCTCTCTGATGGAAGTCTAGCCGAATGAGATTGTCTGTGATCAATCTTGATTTCCGAAATCCACTTTGAAGTGGTGAAAGAAGGTTATGTGACTCATCAACCTCGCACTAACTATGCGCTCCATCAGCTTGCTTAAGCAGCTTGTGAGGGCAATAGGGCGGTAATTATTTACTGATGTTGGATCTTTACCAAGTTTTGGAAACGGTAAAACGTGGACATGACACCACTGTGTGGGAAAAACTTGGGTTTCCCAGATGCGATTGAACAATAATAGAAGGGAGAGGATAGAACTTTCGGACAAATGCCGTAACATAATATGATGTAGCCCGTCGGGACCTGCTGCTGTGTTACCCGAGCGATGCAGGGCTACGCGAAGTTCAAGGAGTGTTGGCGGGGAGTTGGAACCTTCTTCGTTTGAAGAGGAAAAATTCAACTTCACCCTCTCTTCTCGACGCTTTAGCGATTGAAATGCGGTGGTATAGTTGTCGCAACTAGAGTTTTAGCGATGGTCTCGGCAAGAGTGTTGGCAATTTCAGGGATGATATTGATAGACTCCATTGCTTACAAGCATGGAGACAGGGCTAGCACTGCATTTTCCACTGAGCTTACGGATTTTGTTCCAAACCTTTTTACTTGAGGTTGAACATGTGATGTTACTTACATATTTTATCCACGATTCCCTCTTACGTTGCCGGTGGGTTTTCCTGGCACGTTCTCGAGCTTTATTAAAAGCAATCATGTTGTCTGGAGTAGGGTAACGATGAAACAGATTCCAAGCCTTGTTTTGATCCTTTTTTTCCATTTGGCATTCTTCGTTCCACCAAGGTTTGGGGAAATGGGGAGTCTAGAGGATGGTTGTGAAATTGCATTATTTAGCTGCAGATAGGTTACAAGATGCTACTAAAGATACCACTTCATCTATTGAGCCAGAGCTTACCATGTCTTCTGTTATATCTGCTTGGGTCCTGAAAGTTTCCCAGTCGGCCTGATCGAACTTCCACCGCGGTTGGCAAAGAGTCACACACGCAATTGGAGTAGCGTAAGAAGATATTACCACTGGAAAGTGATCTCTACCTAAGGGGTTTCCAAGAACACTCCATGTCAGATCTAATAGCAATGATGGAGAGCATATGGAAAAATCAATGGCGATAAGTTATTGGGTTGGAGAATGAAAATAGGTGTTAGAGCCGTCGTTTAACAAGGTGAGGTCAAGTTCTGTAAGAAGCTTTTCGACGACTTTTCCTCTAGAATTCACATCTTGGCAGCCCCATAGCAAATGATGAGCATTGAAGTCACCCAAAAGGATGAATGGTGATGGGAGTTGAACTATAAGCTCTTGGAGTTCTCTAAAATTCAAGGGTGCGTTGGGTGGTAGGTATACATTACAGATTGTAACTGTAGAAAAAATAGAAACCTACACTGCAACAGCTTGAAGCGACGTGCGAATTAGGACGGGGGAGAAGGGTGTAGCGTGGTTGATGAGTAGAGCCACGCCACCACAAGCTCTTTCACCCGTATTACAGTCCTTCCGAAGAATGGAATATCCTCGTATGTTGGATGTGCATGATGGTTTTAAAAGCGTCTCTTGCAGAGCCACGCACACAGGTAAATGTTCATTCATTAGCGACTTTAAATCCTAAGTTTTTCCAGAAACCACGACAATTCCACTGAATTATTTTACTAATACTTCAGCTACGGAGAGCCTTTAGGCTTTTCGGAGTTGTACTTTAATGGTAAATAGCTTTGTCTTCATTTCCCTTTTTTACCGAGAAGCGCATAACGTCTACTTCTTTGGTGGTTTGAATTCCACCAGATTCTATTCGAATTGCTGGCTTCAGTATTTTGGCAGCTTCCTGGACATTGTCAGTAGCTGGCCGTTTGGTAGAACTTTTGTCTATTTCCATCAAAACTTCAGTATCGGAAGGTACTGAGAGGTGCAATATTTCAGGAGACCGTTTGTCTAGGTTTAAGGACTCTAGGTCAATGAAAGATGTTTCAGGGGGAGATAGAGTTGTTTCTTGTTCAATTAAGTTATCTGTAATGGGTTTTTGAGCTATTGGGGAATCTTTATGAGATTCAGAAGTTAAATTGTCAATGTTTGTTGGTGTTTCTATGTTGCTAATTTCTGTTTGAGTTCCTATGTCTGTTTGAGTTGCCGTATCTTTTTTCGATTTTGTGTTGGTCATTACTGATTAGTATAAGAACTGAAAGTTCGAGGTGGTAAGATATTGACCACCCGTTTCTTTGCTTCAGAATACGAAAGGTTTTCAAGTATTTTAATTCTTTGTATTTCTTTTTCTTGCTGCCATTTTGTACATATTTTGGAATAAGCAGCGTGTTCCCCCTTGCAGTTTGTACACTTTCTCCGTTCTGTCGTACATGCTTCGCTGGCGTGTTCCGTACTACTGCATTTATTGCAGGTAGCAACACCTCGAAAAGAAGCTGTTCCATGACCGTAACTTTGACAGCGAAAACATCTGAGAGGGTTAGGGATGTAAGGTCTTATTTTAATGTTTAAGTAACCAATTAGTATGTTTTCTGGTAATGTATGCTTAGAAAATGTGAGTATAAATAATGAAGAAACTACAGTTTTACCGTCTTTTATGGAAGTTATTCTTTTGACAGCCTCCACTCCCCCTTGAGAAGCTAGCTCTTCAATTTCAGAATTGGGTAAAGGTATCAGATCTGGGCAGTAAATCACTCCTTTGGATGAATTGAGTGTTTTGTGAGGAGTAGCAGTAATAGAAATGTTTGAAAGATTTGTACATTGTAGGATATTATTTGATTGTCCTTGTGTTGCTGTTTCTATCAGTAAATCACCGGATGGTAATTTTTTTATAGATTTCACAGAACCAGCTGAACGTTGTACAGCTTTAGAGATAAGAAAAGGTGAAGCATTGGAAAGTTTCCTGTTATCTGTTGCATGAAGAACAATAAATTTGGGAAAAGATTCGGAGCAAGTTTGAGAGTTGGTGGCCTGACCACCATGTGTTGGGTATGTTGGGTTGGGGATTTTAAAGAATGCGTTTTTATCTTTTTCCTTATTTGTTTGTATTTTGATTTTGTTTTTGAGAAAGGAGGAGAATCCCTTTTGATATTCAGAGAACCATTTTGGCGGGGCTAGCCCCAGATTTAGCAACCAGCAGTGGCCTCGGGAGAGCCCCTCGCTCTGCAATGCAGGGCCCCATCCAGGCACCACCTGGAGCTACAAGGCAGGCGAGATTATACACCAGCTGATAGAGCAGCCAGGACATGCTGGTTAGGCTGCCCCGGGCTCCTGTACTATCTGGCGGCCTGAGACGCAAAACTCAGCTTTTCTCCGGTACCCTCTACATGGCCGCTTCCTCCAAGACCCCAGCTCACCAGTCCAAAGGTCCTTAGAAGTTTAAAACCTCGCTCCAAGTGCCAGTTTTCCCAGGGAGCAGTCTGTTGTGTCGTCATACCAGTTGTGAAAAACCATCAAACTCAACTTCACTCCACTCAGTCCTGGTCTGCCACAGGACTTCGTCGCAAGTAAAATTAAAGATAATATATAAGGAAAAATTCAATAATAAAGCAAGACCCACGAAGGGGATAAACCATAAAATGAAATTCCTGGATATGTATCCTTAGGAAATAAAAACCAGTGTTTTCTTTTTAACTATGACGGAAAAGGAAGTGGGGGAAATAAAGGTGGAAGTAAAGATCGCTCGGGAGAGGTGGGTGCGCGAAACCCGTAATCACAAGAGGGCGAGCCCTTCCCAAAAGATCACTAGGGCACCTCGGGATTGTGACACCCGTACTCACCTAAAGAAGGTGAGCCCCTGAGGGGATAAAATGTGTTAAATAACACTCACAAATGATCCTCTGTTTATATACACTGAAGAGCCAAAACAATATAGATGAATGGAGACAAGTTGTACAAAATGTTTAAGCAGTGGTTACGCAAAGTCGAAATATTCTGAAATGGAGGTGCTTGATCTTTGAACAACCTTTCTGTGAAAGCCTAAATTTACTTTAATTAAAATCCCACAAAGTTGGTGCTCAGGACATGAATTGGAATTTTTCATTGTATTTTTTTATGACATAGAACGTTATCCTACTGGCAGATTTCAATTCCAGCTTGGAAAACTGTTGCCAAGTAAAAGAGAAACGGATTCATAATTATGTTCAGTTACTCCACAGCCGTTATTGTTTATTTTACAACAATTAACCCCTCAAGTCCTGCAGGCCGCCTCAAAGTTGCCGAGGGGGTGTACCTGGGCGGAAGGGGTGAAGTACATCGGGAAAGTAATCTCTTGGTACGGTCACCCAAGGCGTGAAGGCCGTTCCACTATGCTCAGCTAAGGTCTGCTAGGCATTGAAGCTAATTCAGTCTTCTACCTTTGGTGCTCCAGGTACTCTGTACTAAAAGCTCTCCATGAACAGAAGCTCTTACCTTCTCCATGATGTCTCCTTTTTATCTACAGAACTGGAGCAATGTATACGACTTCATGGGCATACAAATTATCAACCATCTTAAAAATCTAGACAAGGGAAGGGAAGTCCACTTTCAGTGGATTCCCTCCCATGTTAACATCCAAGGGAATGATGCTGCAGACATCTTGGCTAAAAGAGGTTGCTCTGAGCCTCTCAACCGAGACTACAAATTAACATAAAGAAATTTTATCTTTAAAGAAAAAAGCAGTCAGACAAGACTGGCTCACTCCTCCCGCCCATCCTTGGTTCAGCAAGCAGACCCCGGGGGGAGCGTTAGAATTCGGAGGTGATAGAAATGATCAAATGGCCATCTCAAGACTCATAAGTGGACATTTAAAAAACATGACTTTTGACTCAGGGCGGAAAATCTTTTCATTGTGCAAAAAAATGCAATCTAAAGCCGGCATCCTCCGATCATATCCTGGATTTCTTAAGGTTCACTCTGGCGGATGTTTATGAAAGTCCTCTACTGGTGCTTGATTGACTTCGCTAGAGTTCACAGTATCATGGATCTGATCTAGCTACCGCTAGATCTCTGAAGAATTAGAAACAACAACAATTAAGGGTCTCAGAACTCATCCAAAGCATAATATCACCACCACCACCAACAGCCTGTGTATGGCCAGCTGTACTTGGGAAGCCTGAAAGACGGTGGGCCCGGACAAGACCATCAACGTGATAAATGGGGAATCCTGATTCTCCTCCACTTATCCATGGTCCAATTTTGATGTTCCCGAGCCTATTGAAATAGTAGTTGACAATGACGCTTGGTGTACGGATGCATGCGAGTTGAACGTATACTGCAAAGTCCCATGTGTCCCCGAAACACTTTCTCTTGAATCCGTATTAGGATGTCAGCAGAGTCACTGTCTAACACCAATTTTGCTTTACCAAGCGAGATTGTTTTTGACGACTCGTGTACGTCCAACAATTCAGCGCCTACTGCTAGTTCACTGTCATTTATTCACTTTACATAAAAGCTAAAAACGGCAGATCACGAACAACCAATCAAAAGTGCTGTTTCAGAGACACTCGTTCAGAGTATTCGGGTCATTTCAAGAGGCCGCGGTAGCCTAATAGTCAAGGTAATAGACTCGAGGCCACTTGTCATAAGTTCGATTTTATTACCACTGAAGACCCGCTGTGTAGGTAAGGGGGCTATGCCTTTTAAATTTATGGATGCTCAAACGTCCTCCAGTTGGTGTGGTGTGGAACTCAAGTGCCGTCCTCGTCACTTGACCTAGGTTCAAAATTACGAAGTCCATCACTAAAAGCCCTCGTGTAGCTGAACAGTGAGACGTTAATGTTCACTTACTTGAACCATTACCATCTGCCCTCTCTTACATTCGCTTAGATAGGTAGTCTTTCCCATCACTGACAAAAGTAAGCGCAAGTATGACTATTTACCCTCCTCAGTAGTAGTTAAATACCATTCCAGCTTAATCACGTGTCCTCCCCGTCATCGAAACGAGTTCATTGAAAAGTATGGGGATACTCATAATGTTTTGGCTCAACACTGTATATTTCCTGTACATAACCCAATTACATAATTTAAGCATATAAAAACTGTAATATTACCTTGTTAAATTAAAAATAACTGTAAACAGCATTACAGATTAAATTTTTAGGATGCTGTATATTTAAAAATGTGTCATAACCGCATAAATATAGATTAATATCGGAAGATTATAGTATTAGGAAATATGTTTTGATCCTAGAAGAGTTTTGCTCAATTTTTATTTATCATCGCATTGAAAAATTTTTTTAACACAATGATTGGTTTCAGCTCATTATATGACATCCAATTAAGACAATGATTGGTTTCAGCATATTATGTGGCAGCCAATTAAAATTGAGGGATATGTTTGATTTTCAGCCTCTTAAGGGAATAATATATTGCCTTAAATGGATGGTTTTTAGTATTACTGTTTAACGGATAATTGTTTTGTAACTAATCCAAATGAATTTATTGAAATTTGAATTTTTACTGTAGACTTCAAATAATATAGAAATTATCAGAGTATCGAGATCAGAGTTAATACGATTCATGGGAAATTGATTCTGAAATTGTGTCAATCAAATCACTGAAGTACTTAATCAAATGTTATGAATTGCAGTCCTAACACATGAATGTTACTAATCTGACTATTTTTACCCGAAGTAGATTTAATGGTTACTTTTTTATTTTTGCCCTTTTAAAAACAATTTCTTTTAAATAGATGATACACGGTGTACTTTTTTTCATTACGACTTGTATGTGGAGGAACTATGAATTATTTATTGTAGAAAAGAGCGAAAAGAAATGGCTTACCTGAATTGGTTCTGCGCACAACATCGTCCATGCTAACAGATGTCCTCCGAGATTGAAGACGAAGCAAAGGTGGTCGATGAGGATAACCAGTCGCTTGTTCCATAGAGTACTGAACTGGTATGCTGGTGAAATGATGGCAAAATAAGAAAACTTCAGAAATAAAAACAAATGTACAAATTTAACAAAAACAGAAATTTCTTAAGATTCATCGAAAAAAAGGCCTTTTCAAAATGATACAACACTCGCTAATTTTCTATACATAACAGTTATTGCCAATTTTAACTTTTTACAAAAGGACATAATTACAAAAAACACAATCATAAGTGTGTAAACCAAATCAAGCCGTAAATTTAAAAATAAATGTGAAACAAATAAGCGTGTAACACTTTAAGGTATCGGACTGATTGCAATAACTTTTTTTTAAAAAGATGGTGATATGGGGATTTTTTTGTGTTATTTTTGGATTTCTATAGTACATTTTATGAAAAATATGCAAAAATTAAGTAAAGGAATTATTATTACTAAAATGGAAAAAAATAGGTAAAAATTTACAAAAAATAGCATAAGCGTGGCCCATTCTGTACCAAAGGTTTATAAACAAATTTTCATTTTTTTCGTTCTAATGTGTTGCTATGTTATTTATTTTTGAGATAACCTTGAGAATAAGATATTTTCTTTTTTACAAAAACTAGAGCACTTTACCTCTGTTATTATATAAAATTGCTTAAAAAACAGTGATTATATTAACATAAAGGACTGTAAATTTTGTAATAAAACAGTGATTGATAAATCTGAAGTTTAACACAATTCTACTGTTATACCAAACTTACAGAAAATTTTTTAGTTAATTATGTTCAAAACTTTTTCAGCAATCGCTGACCCCGTTTGATTATTTTCAAAAAAATCACATTTGGAGTAAAACGCGTTTTAAAGTATGACATCTTGCTTAAAGTAATGGCATCTGCTTTTACTAAAACACTTGTAGTTTTTGTTCTAGTGAACGGAAAATGATAAACTTGGAATTTTTATAAAGCTAATAAGATGTTCGAAATTTTTGCCTTCTATACTAATCCGGTTCTACTACTTTTTAAAAGCGACTGGCTAAATTTATTTGAACTACTGCTTCAGCAAATCCTTTGGCATAGTTCGGTTGCATTTTCTATTTGTTTCAAAAAAACTTTTTCCTTAATGAAACCCCAGTAGAAAAATTGATAAGTTTTAAATCTAGTGGACCAGTTGGACATGAAATGGAACCATCACGTCCAATCCACATTCTGGAATATACCACGTACAAATACTCCCCTACAGGATACGCATGATGCGATGCGCAACGTTCTTGTTGCAGCCACATATCCTGTAGATGTTGAGTAGCACATCTTCCAGCAGGCCTAATATATTGTGTGTCTCGGAGAAAATTCAGGTAGTTATCTCTATTTAAAGTTTTAGGCAACTCAAATGGTTCAATTTATTTTCCGTTTTATATTACGGTCCACATGTCAACTTTAAATTTACGTATTATGTGTAGGTTTTCCCAAGTGCTGTCCATGTAAGTTGTGTAAGTTTAAATATTAATTCTTTTTATATGCTGATTCGTCAGCTTATAGCATATTTATAAGAAATTGCAGATCTTTATTATTTTCTATCAACATTTTTCTGAAACTCATAGCGCGTATTCAATGTATATAAGATACATTATATAAATTAAACTCGTGTGTTAATACACGATTACGCAATCCTTTTCGGTACTCCCGTGGTCCTTTCAACTGAACGCACTGAAGCATAGGGAAAGTTCGCCTTCATCCCAAATGGTATCATCGCTGAATTTCTGTGGTCTTCTACTGGGCATGCAAACATTATAAGTGTTTTAGTAAAAACAGATGCCATTACTTTAAGCAAGATGTCATACTTTAAAACGCGTTTTACTCGAAATGTGATTTTTTGAAAATAATCAAACCGGGTCAGCGATTGCTAAAAAAGTTTTGAACATAATTAACTGAAATTTTTTCTATAAGTTCTGCATAATAGTAGAATTTTGTTTTAACTCTCAGATTTATCAATCACTGTTTTATTACAAAATTTACAGTCCCTTATGTGAATATAATTACAGTCTTTTTAAGCATTTTCATACAGTAACCGAGATAAAGTGCTCTAGTTTTTGTAAAAAAGAAAACATCTCTTATTCTGAAGGTCATTTCAAAATTGAATAATATAGTAACATATAAGATTGAAAAAATTGAAAATTTGTTCATAAACTTTTGGTGAAGAATGGGCCGCGTTTGGACTGGTTTTTTGTCAATTTTTGCCTATTTTTTCCCATTTTAGTAATAATAACTTCCTTTTCTATTCTTAATTTTAGCACATTTTTCTTAAAATGCACTAAACAAATCTAAAAAATAACAAAAAAATCCACGTATCTCCTTTTTTTAAAAAAAAAAGTTGTAGCAACCAGTCGGATACCATAATAGGGTTAACACAAATTGGGTCACTCTATAAAGATTGGTGTTTTTTATAAAGTCATTTTATAGAAAAAAGTAATAATTGCTATGAACAGAAATATAGCAAGTGCTGTGCTATTTTGGGATTGTCATTAATGGCTCATCTTTTAAAATAACTTGCTTAGGGTAGTATGTAATATTTTTCTTTTTATGAAACGTCCAAATTAGGTGACATTATCTCAAACTACATTAACTTTAAATAAACCATCAAAGAGGTTTGTTCGATGAGCAACTGATTACAGCAAGGCTATGTAAGGTTACGTCAGTGTAAACACGATTGTGAAAAATTTGTGGTCACAGTAGCTAACGGTATGATGGCGGGTCTGAATTTTTTCCACATTTTCAAATATATGCTCGCCCTCACTCAACCACAAGATTATGAATGTATTAATTTGTCAAAACAGATATGACTGTGGAAGATTAGAGCCCTCGACCTACGGGTTCGTAAGCACGTAACATACTACTAGACAAAAGTGATCACTCCTGTCACTGGCTTACTTTAGATACCGACACGGTTCTCCCCCACCAGTGAGTCGGTGGTTAGGCAAACGGACGATATATTTTGTTACGGCGAGCATGGGAGTTGTTACTATTGCGTCAAGTGAATCTGACGACTTTTCTGCGTGGAGTGGGTCCGACGACTTTGCTTGCGGGTAGATTTTTCTTTTCAGCCAAGGTCACCAATGTGGAAGATTAGAACCCGCGATCTATGGTTTCGTAAGCACGTAACATACCACTAGACAAAAGTGATCTCTCCTGTCCGGAGGCTGTTACTGGCGTACTTAAGATACCGCTACAATGACCATGCCCTTCACTCCTTGCCCGCTTAACCTTAAATTTAGGGATATACTGTATAATCGTCCTCAAATATTATGCGGGAGTTTAAAACAGTACAGCCCATAATTTATGAATAAATTTGTTGAGGTGATGTAATTTTTTTTCTCATAGGTATTTATCTTTACTCTCGACCTGCCGAGAATAAAGATAGACATAGCTTTGCACTCTATTAAAACTATGTTACATGTATTTCTAATACCGAATTCAGAGTCTTTATATACATACATTCACAAATCAGTTTTGCAAAAGTTTTGAAGAAGTATTAATTATTAAATAATTCCAGTTGCAAAACAAGAATGTGAAACATTTTTATGTGTTTGTCCAATGTAACAAAAATCATTAATAA